>VWPW01029483.1:132492-200008 GCA_013389825.1 Crypturellus undulatus
ACGCGCCTCACCCGCCCCGCGCACGCGCCGCGGGCCCTGCCCGGCGCGCAGATCCTCCCGCCAGCGGCGCCGCCGACCAATGGCGCGAGCGGAGGAACACGCGGTCCGCTCTGATTGGCTGCGGCGCGACGCCGAGTTCGAGGCGCGGCGGGCGGAGCCGAAAGTTCCCGAAGGCGCTGAGGGGAAGGCGGCGGGCGGGAAGGGAGGGAGGGAAATGGCGACCTCCCCTCTTGCCGCTTGAGGGCAGCTCGTTGCTGCGGCTCCCCCGCTTGCTTCCTCAGGCCATTAATAAAGCTGGCGCCGGCTGTTTTATTAAGCAATAACGACGTGTCGTTCTGGAGGTGGGGAGGATCCAGTTAGCGGCGCCCTCCCATTCTCCCCCGCCGGGCCCCTGAGGCAAGCGGGGCGCCTCATGAACGCCGGGCTTTTGCGCTGTGGTGTTTTGCGCAGCCCACACGTGTGGGTGGCCTTTGTACCCACCGAGAGCCCGGCAGAAATTAGTTCTAAAAAGAACTTAACATTTGCCACAAAGGGGAATTTTCCACTTAAAAAGGCACATCCCAGTGCTTGGGTAAAGATAAAAAAATAAAAAAGAGTGCTGTGTAACTCGGCCAGGAGATGGAGCAACAAAACCAGGAATAAAACGTGGTATGCCCGGGCCAGGCTGCGTTTGTCAGCGAGGCGAGCGAACACACTGCTTGAAACTTGTTTTTTTAGAAAGAATACGTGCACAATATGGACACGAAGAGTTANTATTTGCCACAAAGGAGAATTTTCCACTTAAAAAGGCACATCCCAGTGCTTGGGTAAAGATAAAAAAATAAAAAAGAGTGCTGTGTAACTCGGCCAGGAGATGGAGCAACAAAACCAGGAATAAAACGTGGTATGCCCGGGCCAGGCTGCGTTTGTCAGCGAGGCGAGCGAACACACTGCTTGAAACTTGTTTTTTTAGAAAGAATACGTGCACAATATGGACACGAAGAGTTAGAAATAGACATAATTAATGGGACACAACACTATTAAGCATCAGCAAATTAAATGAAACACATAAGTAATTATGCGTACATTGAGACAAGCTCTTCTGCAATCAGTTAGGAGAAAAATAATAATAAAAAAACTATCCTGAGCATCAAGAGTCGTTGAAACACTATGCTGTTTTATAGAGAATCACTGTTTTATCCCCCTTGCACCAAACTCTGAGCTCACGACGTGGCAGTAGGCAGCCTCGCTGCTTACCACTGCGGTTCAGCTCTGCGGTGCTCTCCTGGGCTCGTGCAGCGCTGAGGGATGTCTGGACACCACGGACACTGGAGTGCGCATCGCTGCCTGGGCTTAAAGATTCGATACCCGGTGCGTCTGGAGACACCAAGGGCAGGAGATAACCCTGGGTAGTTAAACCCCAGCTTTATAGAAGACTCGTGGGGTCCCATTAGGCCAGCTAACTGCAGGGAATGGAGCAAAATGTCCCTTTTCTTTGATCCCTGTTAGTCCAGGTAGAGAGGGGTGCTAGCATACATACTTAAATGAACCAGATATGCCCATTTTCTTGCTTTAAGTTGTCGTTTTGCCTCCAGATTCAGTTGTGTGCTTCTCATTGCCACCAGCGCAGCAACCCATGCCGGAAACCAAATTCCTGTCTACAAAATAAAAATCCTCAAAAATATGAAAAGTTGAGTGTTGGTATTGCTGCTTAAAGCTGAAGCACTTTTCAGCATGTAATTTTTATTACTCAAATATAAATCTGGATAAATATTTAACAAATTCAACACACACTCTTAGATGAGGCACCCTCTCTGCTTTTAAGAGCACTGATTACTGCTTGCCATGGGCTTTTTACCAGCAGCGGGAACTTTTATTACTTAGTAGCCTGCAGAACTCTGATGGGTCAGAGGGTTAATGCTGCAGAATCTGCGCAGTATGCAGATTTTGTTAGTATTTAAAGATAAAATATAAAGATGCGAAGTCATTTTTTTATGTAAATCAGGAAAAAAAAACCTAAAATGTGTGGGAAATAGTTATGTTTGTTTGTTCATTTAAAATATCTGCCATGCCCAATGATTTTATTTTATTTTTTTAAGCCAGATTCATTCCATTGCTCTGCAAGATTTTAATTGATTTTAATTTTAGTTGGGAGATTTTAATTTTAGTTGGGAGCTGTTAAAACTATCTAATCAGGCAGGCTGTCTAACTACAGCAATTCCTCATAAAATGAGAATAAACATCAACAGTAAGCACCCCAATTTTTATATGTGGGTTGCGAGACAGTTAATTGGTACTTAATGAAAGATGGGTTCCAGTTTGGCTTTCTGAGTCTTTCAGATATTTTATTTATTTACAGTTACAAATGGGACTCTATAGGTGGACTTAAAGAATCTTCACAGTCACAAGAAATGTGCAAGTGGCAATGCACCAATTTCAACAGGTGCACCATGTACTTTTTGAAAATGGTAGCGGTTTGCGTGAGTTTTGTTTTGCCTAAATTTACCAGTGCTGGACTTAAACCCATTGAAATATCACATACAAAATAATCTTTTTCAGATCTCCTTGGCTCGCGCTTTGCTTTGATGTCCGCTTTACTCGTGATGCAATTGCTTTTGCCTTCTGTCTCCTGTTGCTACAATAAGCCATTTCCCATACATGTCATCTCCAAAGGGGAAAAGACTGCATGGAAACAGAACAAAGAAAACAGAACAAAAGAAAATCAGGGAATTTTCCAAAGGCCCATTTGATGTACAAGTATAAACAGGAAAAAGATGCCTGAGGAGGTGGGAGCCAGGAACTGCACTAGCAGACAGCTGTTAACTTATGTAGTTAGCAGCACTCTGGGAATGGTAAATAAATATGTGGTATGAATGCACACAGTGAAGCAAATGCTCCCTTCCCTACCTTTAGTATCATCTTAGTAAGTGTTGCAAACTCTGAGCAGTTTATTTTGAATATTATTTATAAAAAGCATATTAATGCCAGTCTTGCTCTCCCATTCTTCTTGTAACACCAAGCAGCTCTGAAGTCCAGGTGTCGACAGCTCTCTCGCTAGCTTGGTTTTAGCCTCAGAAGAGAGAATACTAACAAATACCAAGAAATAAAGACTGTTATTATCCGTGAGGAAGCATAAAAATGCAAGGACAGTTAACAACACTGCATCACACTTCGGGCTAAATTTTCAAGAGTCCAGGATGTTGGTCGTGAACTTTGTGAACACTGAATAAAAAATTCAAATGGGATTTGCTCAAAAATAAACTTTTCAATTCAAGTTCCTGTGGTAGACACTCTTGAATCTGGACCGCGGTGTTTTTAGGTTGTTACATGCTGTTATTTCTAAAGTAAGAGAGGCAAGATCTGAAATATATCTCATATATCTCGTGAGTTAACAGTTTTGCTTTTTCCCAATGAGAGTTTTTAAGGTCATATTTAATTTACTATAATTATGCTTGGAATAGGGGAACGGATCTGCTTACTCAGTAGCACCTGGTTTGCTTACTACCTTGGGTGGAGTATGGGAGGCAGGGAAACTGTTATTTATGTACCCAAACAAAGCAAAGGGTACGTTATGGAAAAAAAAAATGCTGCTAAGGAGATAATACCCAACTGCATAACAAATACAATACAAGCACTTTCTTTCAAATGGAGGGAAAGTGTATTTTTCCACTCTGGATTTCCTGTACTCCTTTCTAGTCTCTTTTTTTCAACCCTAATTTCTGTTTTTCATTCATGACCTTACTTGTTTTGTCGGAGCCCTTTATTCTTTGTAGCTTTACTCGTAAAACATCCCTCTAATCTTGGGCTCTTCCTAGGCCTGTCTCCTGTTCCCCTTGACGACAATGTGTTTTGCTACAACAGGAGCAAACTGCTTCTCTGCTTCACGGACCCTCCGTTTACCGGGGTAACTGGCACAGTTAACACCACTCTTCGCCCCGAGAAGGCCCTGTCTTGCCATGCAGCGCCCTTAGGCCTCTTTTCCCCAAAAAGAAAATAGACTCTTGTTTGTACATTGTCCCTACAATTCGCATTCAGTATTGACTGTTCGATTTTCTGTTCATTTCTGCCCTTTCCAATTTCACATCAGTCCTAGCTCGCGTATAATTTGTATCCAAACCCTGAATGAAGTAAGAAGAGTGATTTGACATAAGTTCATAATAATCACATTAAGTAGAGTCAAATTAAGCAGAGACAGGAAGAAGGCCTCTGGAAGTTAATACCATAATTAGTTTTGTAAAGCGTATTGTATAAATAGTTATGAAATCTGGTAGGATGCAGTCCTACCCTTTCTTATCTACATTTTTTACATAAGAAGAGGTGGAGAATTAGTGTATGGCATACACTAGGAAACAGGCTTTTGGTTCTGGTATTGTACAGTAAATTAGTCAAAAAGCAAAGGGACTTATTCAGGAGAGACACTAACAGGAATTCTCACGTTTAGATAGATAGATATCAGCTCATTTGGCAGGGTAGTTTGATCTAATTGCCTTCTTATTGCTCTGAACATCCCTGAATTATGCAGAGAATTTGGGTTATATGATTTACTGTTGGATTAAAAAAATGTCACAGCTTAACTTTCTTTCAAATAGTATAGAACTTGGTTCACAGTCAACAAAGTTCATTATTTTTTTTTTGTTCAAAGCCCAGCTGCAGGCCTGGAGCATTTCTCATAAATATCAGGAAGTACCCGAAGCCACAGTCAGGATTAAAGAGTTGATCTGAACCTTAGATCTCAGCTTTAAAGCTGTAATGTACAGTGAATTTGGTTTCATGGTAAAGGAAATGGTAATTGCTGAAGTATGTTTTCTTAAGTAGCAAAATCATTTTTGAAATGTTTTCTTTGAAATCTGTCGGCACTCTGCATGAGAGTGAGTGGACTCGCAGCTCGGCATTTGATGTATGACCACAGCACTGAATTTGTGTCTTGGTGTCCCTCGTAAAGAGACTGCGACCCGTCTTGTTACTCCTTTGAGCACAATATTGTGCTGAAAGGATCAGATCTAGAGTCACAAGCTGCAAGCTAGTGAATGAACAAGCTCATTACAACTATTTCAATAATGTCTTCTGAAAGATGGGTCGTTTTCTTGATTATCCGGCAAATCGGCGCTCACCTGAGAAGCTAAGAACACACAGGCACAAGTGATACCCTAAAGTTACAAAAGTGCAGAATAAATTCCTCAGTGTATTAGTAAGGCATTAGAAAAAACACTTTGCTCCCAGCTCCCTGCAAATAGAGTCTGGTCTGAAGGGTTGAAAGGAATGGAAGAACAAAATGAAGCATCAAACAGGTTTCTACACGTCTTCTACACCTGCGCAGCTGCATCAACCAAACCACAGAGCCTGTATTCTGTTTCTATAGCAGATTATTTATCCTGAACATTTTATTGCATTAAAATGATAGTTTTTAGTCTATTTACATGGAAAATATATCAATATTTGGTGCTCCTTAACCTTTTTCAAAGGATGTTGTACTCAAATGTGGACTTTTCTTTCCACAGGAGGCAATATTTAGTCATGTCCTATTTTTTCAGTGAGGCAAACAATTCAGGGAAAATGTAATTCTTACAATTAACTGTTGATCTTGAAATTTGGGGTCTCTTGGATACGTTCTGCATATAGAAAAGATATACTGCATGTAGCTGCATTTGCACAAATGGGAAACCTAGGCAAAAGTATTATCTGAAGCCCGTGTAATCAAAACCAGATGTCTCCTTTCACAGTTTCAGTACAGCTATCACAGGCTACCAATAAAGGCAACAGGATTTAGTTAAGTTGCTTGTGATTTCAGTATTATAGTGACATCAAAACATTCACGAGGTATTGACCCTCATTGAATTCCACGTGATTCCATAAAGATGGGTGTTTTAAGATCCCAGACAGTATTTGTAGACTTTATTCAAGGATTCATAGTCTTCAGAAGTTTTGTTAGGTTGCTTCAAAGACTTCAACAAAAGTTTCTTATCTTTTCCTGCTGTATTTGATTTTCAAGATTGGATGCCATTTTTGTTATCTTGCATTGCACTCCCTCTGTGACAACAAGAATCTTTCAATGGCATTTTAGCATTTCGCTCAGTTTTAGTTATCTGAATTAGACTGACAAGAACCGCCATAAGCATCAGCTCAGCCAAATCTCCACGACCTACCTGACCAAAGAAGCTGGACACCCCTGTGTGAGGATAAGAGCTGGATGGCATTTACTTGAGAGAAGGGTTGAGGATGGAGCGTAATGATGGATGGATGACAGTTCCCTCTTGCAGCCCCTATTCCAGCCAGGCAATTATTCTAGAAAGCAGCAGCAAACAGGGTTGTAGCCTTCTCCAACACATGTGCTATGCCCAACCTTCAAGCAACGTGATGGGCACTTACTCTGCAGAGAATTGGGTGTTGCATCCCTAATTGCTAACTGCCACTGCAAAGTTTGAAACCCTTGTCTGGTTTCTGTCGTAGCTATAAACTTGTTGAAATAGTCCTTTCCAGTGATAAAAGAATTATTCCAGTGATTATATTTGCAGGATCAATTGTCCGAAAGTTCTCTCTGGGATGGGCTGGGAACCGCCGTTGCCAGCTGGTCAGGGCATTGGGAATGTGCAAATCCCTGCCTGCCCGTGCGCAGTGAGAGCACAGACACTGTCATGCTCTTTCCTATGTGTTATGTACACACAGACACTCAGTGCCCGAAAATGTAAGCCACTACATTCACTACATTCAGACTTCTGATGAGGGAAACAAAACCTCGTCCAGAAGAGTGGATGATGTTTTTGAGAGCAGCTTCTGTTTCACACTGTTTTGTTCTGGTTTGCTCAAACATAGACTTAACTCTTGCCTGACACTGTGCTGTGACAAATTCTGTAACAAGTCTACGTTATTGTTCACTTGGTCCTATTTATTTTGGGAGCAGTTGAGAGGGTTGCAGGTGCAGTTTGTAAGGTGGCCTTAGCAGAGCAATGTGTCTACTATTTTCTCAGGAAATTCAAAATGAGGTTCACCCACAGACTGGAAGAAGAAAAGGGAAAGCTTAAATTCATCTTGAAAACTCACCATTAATTTACCACCTGCTTGGTATTCTAAAACACTGCTAAGTGATTCAGTATTTTTAACTACGTGGTACTCCTAGTAGACATCTACACCATCCACTTTCTTTTCTTTCTATTCATCCAGTTATCTGACAGCTTCGTCCTTTTATGCATTCTTCTCTGGAATTCCCTCTGGTATAGAAGTGAGCTCAATTTCATAGGAAAATTTCAGAGACGTCAGAATAAAACAAAAAAATCAAACATACAAGATCCACTTTCTTTTTGGATCTTGCACTTTCTTGCTTCTTACTCTTCCTTACATTGGAGAAATTGTCGGCCCTGGCCCTATGTAGGTAGCTAGAACTGGAGTTAATTTTCCCTTAAAATCTGTGTTTAACGGGTTCTTTATAATAGTCATATTGATACTGCCTGACACTGTATTTTAGTATAGCCAAACCCTGTATCCCTGGCTTTGGTTATACCCCTCTATTTCATTTAGAAGATATATAGATTAAGGTAGATGTTCTATCTGTGTGTAACAAAGGACTTGCCCAGTGTTTTTTGGAGACAGACAAAAAAGAAGAAACATCATATTTCAGCAGAATAGAAAAAGAGAATGCAAGTAGGGCATTAGTCCAATGCTTTTTATTGTGCATTTCAAAGTTTGGACCCAGTGGGCTGGGCGAAAATAAATCAGGGCCTCCTGTGGTGCAAATGTAGTTGGGATTCAAGCATCTAGAATCTGACCCTATCTCCTGCTCCCTGGGATTGTCAGCTGCTTCAGGGGTCGTCTGATATATACCTCCTTTCTCACTTCTGAGAATTTTTAGCTTGGAGTGTGTTTGAAAACACTTCAGAAAAAGGGTGGAAAACACAGAGTGCCTTCTTTGAAATACACTCCTTTGTTAAATTCCTTTCCCAAGGGTAAAGAGACTCTCAAACACCTGAGGGCAACAAATGACTCTATTGAACGCGCTCACAAATGACCTAATAAACTCCCAAAGGGTTACAACAGCTTATTTGTCATCATTTCTTGTCAGATATTTATAGCAGCAATGTAAATTGAAGCAAAACAATAAATACCTGAGTTATTTTCTTTTTTTTTCAGAACATTCTTTAAAGAACAAATGGTGCTTTGCACTTTAAAAACATCGACAATTAATTCCGCAACTGAATTTAAAACGTTCTCTCATATCTTGTTTTAAACAAAGTTTAAAGCTACGCTAAACACATTTTGACTCCATTTCCCTCCCTTTCCCTGAAAATATTTGCAGACAATGACTTCATCAAATTCAGGTTTGGTTACCTTTTAAAATACCAAACTACAGCCTGGTGCACCATGTTCTAAATGCTCCTGCTAAAGAGATTTCCGCATGCGCTGCGGTGAGAAGCCGTGGTGATCGACACAGGAGCAGAGATCCTGCGCTCAGTAACATTGATTTGAAGATGCAGTAGCTCCACCACATTTAAAACCTGTCCTGAACGGTGTTCTGATCTGTGAGGCTATTGATTGCCTTGTGCTTGCAATGAAAGTGGTTGTAAAACTGTCCTAGCGGAGTAGGTGAAAGATTTACCCATTTATGTTGTAAGGGATAACGTAATATAAGGGATAACGTGGTATAGAATAAGAGAGACTCATGTGAGGCAGTCTGATACAGCTCTCAGGAGTTAACTGGGTCCGTGTGTAGTTTTATTCTCACACATGCATCCCAACCTGGGCATTACATAAGCATCAGGAGAATAGCCCAAAACAAAACACTTCAGAGAGACTCTGAAGTATTTTTATAGCAACTCAAGCAATAACCTGGTCCTATGGATTTTGGACTATGAGCGTATAGTTTTATGCACTCAGTAAAGAAACGTCTAAAGAGACATTTACAATTTAGTTATTATTCTGAATTAAGTGATGACCGTTATTTTGTGGTCCTATATGCAGAAGTAATACAAATTTCAAGGTTAAAGCTATTATTATGCTCCCTATATATTACTCTGAAATGGCAAAATGGCTCAAGAAAAGACTAGCCAGCTCCAAGTTTGAATATATTGAGTTGGCTCCATTTTCCAGGTGGAATGAGAAGCAGATCAGTGTTGTACTGAACGTGGGTAAGAACCTGCTTTCTCAGGCCTTTTAAAGAAAAACCACTATTCATGTTAGGAGAAGCTGGAAAAATATTGCAAGTTGCCTGGATACATTGCAGAAAATTATAAATAAGCTGAAAAACAGAATTTCAAAGATCCCAAATTAACATTCCTAAATGTACATTCTGTTTCAGTTACTCGCTGCATTTTCTTTTGTAGATGTTCTCATTCTATCTTTAGACTATATCATAATATTAAACTCATGTTATCATAACATTAAACTCACGTTAAATTCTTTTTACATTATGAGCTTCTGGAATCAGAATGGAAGGCAGTAGAGTCTTAACGGTAGTGACAAATCAGCATTCTCCTAAGCAAAATGAGTAAATTACATCAAATATAGTTGTAATATCAAGTATATTTGATAGTATACTATATTTATCAAGCAGAAGCCCATTTACATATATATGGCATCACTGACTTGAATTGAGATGGGCAAATACTTGTTAACTAAGACTAATGTATATGGCTTTAGCACTGTTTGTAAGCACTAATTCTGAAGTATCTGTAGACACAAGTGAATAGAACGACTGAGGGTTCAGCAAGGTCATTGGCACCTCCTTTCTTACCATTTGCCCAGCTCGATTGAGTGAGTGGAGCTGTGCCAGCTGCCACTATCCCGCTGAAGTGGCCTTAAGACATCCAGCCCGTATTATCCTACTATATTCTCTGAACTCCCCCTAGAATATTCTATGATGTGGACTGCATCATCTGTAATACAGCACAGCATGTAAAATATGTCTTTCCATCCCTTGCAATATCTCTTGCAACATTCTTTGACTTACCGGCTTCGTTGTCATCATCACCTCCTTTATATATTTCTTTTGATGTCTCTGATAAAAACAGCCATCTCCTGACTGCAGGAGTCAACATCTTGGTTACTTGTTTTGCTGGTCCATGTGCATATATAAGTATATATATACATATATATTTAAATTTTTGTAGTTATGGCATGAATTCTTTCTGGGAAAAGAAGAAAGAGACAGAATTCATGAGGCAGTTCTGAAAGGTGCTTGGATACTGCTGTGAGGATGGTGGTAATAGAAAGAAAATGAAAAAGAGTTGGAAAGCATTGAGGGCTCTTCAAAATATACAGGCATATACCCAGAACAAGATTTACAGAGATTTTAGGCACCTAAATTCTGAATGCCATTTGCCACATTTCCACTTGGCATGTCCCAGGTCTAAGCCTGGACATGGCATCTCACCCAACTCCTGCCATCTAAATGCTGGGCATTTAATCTGAGCTGGTTCCCATCAATGGGAATAGTGCTCTATACCGAGGATATTATTTCTGTCATAAGTATTGCTAGGATGGGCTCATTCTGCAGGTGCTGGTTTCTTTCTATAAAAAAATAAGTTCTCCTAAAATAGTCCCCTAGGTTCATGCCTAAGTTTTAGATGACTGAAGAAAGTAGCTCCTCCTTTTTGTAGCCATTATATTTCTGTATATAGTCAGTACGTTCAAGTTGTCTGCCTTTAGGCAGCTGGAGACAAAGGAGCTAAGGAAAAAATATATATTCATAAGAAAATGTCAGAAAAAAAGTCCTGGCGCTGCTATTGTAGTAGCTGTACCCAGAACAGCTGACGGAAATGGGAGAGCATTGGAGCATTCTACTCTTCAGTGTGATCAGAGGATACAAAAATGGACTTGATTTTAGGCACCCAAAATTGTCTGCTAATTTATTTTTATTTTATGCAATAAGAACTTCCGAGTTCTTGGGTATTTTCACAGCAGCAAAGACTAGTAAGAGGAGATTACCAAGAGGTAGCTACTGTTAAATACAGCTTTTTACAGACTGGTTTAGAGCCGGGTGATGCTGATAGCCATAATGATAAATGTTATTGAAATATCGTTAATACGCACAGTCTAACATATGTCCTCTGCAAATTTTCTCTCTTGCAGTATATGATAAATAAAATACCAGTTAGATCGAGGGATGAGAAAAAAAAAGGCTATAAAATGACCATAATATAGTCATAAAATCAAGTGCCTCTCCAAGTCTCACGTTATGTATTTAAATGATTTTAGCCTTAAACAATGGCTGTAACCAGACAGACATATGGTAAATAGGTCCCAGCCATTATGCACTATTCACACCAAGAGAGCTGGTGCACGAGAGGGAGGTTCGGCGTTAAAATTGACCTGGTGTTATGTACACTCAAGTAACCCCTTCATGGGGAAGAAGGGGATGGAAAAATTAAAAAAAAAACTTTGTGAAAAGAGGGGGAAAAAAAAAAAATCTTAAAAAGCCGAGCTGAGCACTTTGCTGCTGTGCAGCGAGAGTGAGAAACGGTCCCCCCTGCCGGGGAAGTTGATGAATAATCCGCAGGTCTCAAGCTGAGCGCTGGGCTCGCAGCGGCTGGTATCCCATCCGAACACTAATCAAGCAGTATGAAACATCCATTTTAAACGCAAATGAGGGGGGCCTTTTCAAAGGCGACCCGAGAGGGGAGGGAGGGGGAGTTCAAAGCTCAAAATGGCTCTTTCTTTCTTTCCTTCTCTCTCCCTCTTTTATTTTTTTTCCTCCTAAAGAAGACAGAAATATGGTTGGTTATTATCTAAGTTATTGCTACAAAGAATTTTGAAATTAAAAGATAAGCTTTCAGAGGAAGCTCAGTAATTTTCATAAAGAAGGACTTAAAACAGATGTGCCCTCTTTAATCGGGGTGTGCTTGAAAAAATATAAATGCATTTTTAACATAGCAGGGGGAAAAATCATATGGTTACACATTTGTCTCCTGGGCACAAATAATTAAAAAAACCTCTCACTGCATTAAGTGTCTCACAAAGAGCCACCACTAGAACTTTCTTATCTAGCAGAAAGTGGGGTGAATGATTAGCCAGTGTTTAGAAAGCAGAAAAACATCTCGTTTGTTCTGTTTTTTTTTGTTTTTCTTTTTTCACTCTGACTTTCCCTCTTTAAATGATTGCTAATGCAAATTAACATCTCCATCAGGGTCAGTCTGTAACTGCTAGTAAAGCCCTTATTTAACTGGTATTTTACTGGCTGTTTTTCTTCTGAGTTAACTTTTTCTTAGACTTTCTAGTAATACATGGAAAATAAATTATCTATCAAAAACTCTGGAATCTTTCCTTTCTTGATTTCTTGTGGTGATACAAAACAGCTCTGGGAGATCATTCCCTGCAAAAAAATACCTCTCATGCCAGAGAAGGTTTTCTTAAATAACAGCTAGGGACCGAGATGTTAAGGATTCAGTGTTTTCTAAATGTCCTCCCTAAAGACTCCGAGCTTTGCAAGAGCTGCTTTAGCCTTATTTTCCTACCTCGATCCTGAAAAGAGGATGTATTTTCCGTAGGAAGCTATTGCTAGGCTGTGGAATGGAGAGGAGCCAATTTGATTTTCTGGAATAAAGAAACACAGCGATCTTTATAACAACTTTCTCCCCAAGAAAACCACAACGTGCCCTGACTGGTTGCTCATCTACAGCTTCGAACAAGTCCGACAGCTGCCGAGGGGAAGTATTTGCACAGAACATCCCCGACTTGTTTTGGTAAGCGCACAAAGGACTAATCGCCCGGCAGCACTGGAGCTTCGGGTACCTTTCAGCTGGAGCAGCAACATCTCCCTTTTCAAGAACACCTCTGGACCAGGGCTGCTGCTGAAACTCCCCTTTTTGCCACAATTTTACCACTTTCAAAGCCCAGAGCACTTTTCCCATTGGAGAGGAGCCGTGCACAGCTGGGGCTCCTAGGACGGGAGAAGTCCCAGCTGGTCAGCGAAGCCCTTTGATTCTTTCAAAGCAGCACAGGGCCCTCACAGCTGTATGGGAGAAGGTCTGATCCTCATCATTTCTGCATGAATATCCGTTTTTGATACCAAATGCATGCATTTAAAAGCAAAATAACATAGGTTCAGCTAGTATTTTGCTGTGCGCAGCTATTGTCTGCAACCCGATACTGCAAATGCGGTGCTTGTAAATATGCCGTGGATTTTGCAGGGAGTTGTCTAGCTATGAGGAATGCGGCCCTTCCATTAGCAGTTATGTCAGCTGACAGCTGTGCTCACAACGAAGCCGCAGAACAATAAACCAGCACCTAATTATTAGAGGGAGCCAGGCCCGGCGGGAGCCCTGCTTTGACATTTGCCCATTTATGACTTAAATATTATGGCCACCCAGCAGTAGGAGAAAAGCAATACAACCTTTTGACATAAAAAGCACCTATTATCTAGTTTTCCTTTTGTATAAGCAAAATAACATTCTTGATACCCAGCGCAGCTCTTTTAATGAAGTAGTCAGGGGAAAGAATCTTGCTGGAGGAAAATGAGATTCCAGATGCAGATGGTTCCGTCCTTGGCATGCAGGAATCAGAGGCTCAAGGAATACAGCAGCAGCCCCAGGAATTGTGCTCGATTTTATAGAAACGAGAATAGTGTGTATTGGAAATCTTATGTGGATTTGATAGTGGTGTAATTATAACATAACCAAAATAAAATGTCCCTTCTGGTCCTGCCTTCCCACATTGGAGCCCACTTCCAAGGCTGAGTAATGACTCCTGATCCGTACAGTAACACTCCTCGTGTTTACACTAAACCAGCCGCTTCCCACAGATTACTCATGGGTCGTAAAGGCGGCCTCCCTGTGCCCTGAATTAGACCTCATTCGTGAGCAGCAGCCCAAGAATACACCCCTACCCCAAAAATAAACTGAAATAGCAGGTAGGTGACCATGATCACCTGTGGGATAGACCCATGAAAGAGGGGCTCAAAACCTGCAGTGTGCACAAAACAGTCTCTAGTAAATTAAACTCTTACCATTCTTTTAATCATAAAATAGTCAACATTTTTTTGCAATTCAGAAGTCTTCCAAATCGTCCCTTTACCTTTATACAGTATTTCACTTAATATGCTGCCTGTCTGTTGAAATATCTGCTGATAAATCCATATAATTACAATAGTACCTGCTCAATATAAATGTGATATATTAGTCCAACATGATTTACAGCTGAACACAGGAGTTTACTAGAGCTGGTCTTATTAATGCACATCTATATTAAGGATTATAATGATGCAAGGTACTCATGCAAATTCCTCTAATATAGGCAGGAATTTACTACAGCTTTGCATTTACAGCCCATTACAATACCTAACTTGTACAGTTCTGGACCAAATTTTGTTTGCTGTTCTCTCATGAGCCATCACATTGTGTGAGAAAGTAGAACAGCATTCGGGCCAAAATCCAGCACATTGCAACACAATCTGTTGTTCTGTGTGCATCTCGGATGGCTTTGGAGTCCTTTTAATTCACAATTAATTCGGCTACTTCAGCCTCAGCACAAGTTAATCCTATAATAGAACAACATTCATTAAAATTAAGAAAATGTTAGCTACACTGCAACTGTAATTAAAACCAGTCCTTGATGTTATAAGAGCTGTGCACTATTTTCAAGATATAATTGATACCCATGATGATTTATGCAGTCTATGCACACATTTTGCTAAATCTTTTAAACACTTTACATTCTCCCTTTGTGATCAAATCATTAAAATGGGGTGATTTCTGCACACATTTTATGGTCAATTTACTTGCCCGTTCTGTTATATAGTCTCTTGATTCTCTTTATGCACTGGTTTGAGTTGATAGGAGCTGTAAAATTTTTAACTGCCATTGATAGCCCCTACAGAACAACAGTCTGCTCCTTGGATATTTTATGTTTGTAAAATAAATCAATACATTGAAACTGTGCTTGGATTCTAGTCAGTACAGTTGTTGTTGCTGATCTAGCACATCAGTGTTAAAAGGAAACAAGTTTGAAGCCTCCTTCATTGATTTACTCTTAAAATATAATTGAACTCTCCAGCCAAGTGCATTAATCATGGCTGGTTATTTAATAGAAGTTTTCAAATTTGTGAAGTACTTTTTGAACCTAATGTTACCATTCTATTTTTCTTAAAAATGGTTATTTACAGCCAGTCTGGAGGAGGCTACTAAAGCAGTTGTTTTTTTATCCTCAAGCTAGAGAGAAGTGGCTCATTTGGTCTCTTGATTTTCTTTAGCATTTGTCTGACATGTAATCTCTGGAGGATCCAAGTCAGATTAGAACACACAATTCTGTCTGAAATGAATATATTAGTTAAAGTTTGTTTTCATGCACATTTTTTCGGTATCTCTGCATGCAGACACTTCCTTTAGTACTTTTTCCCATACAAAAAAAAAAAAATGATGCTACTAGAAAGTCTTTGAAAGTTATTCATTTTCATTTTCTTTGTTGACATCCAAGGAAAACCTTCTGCACCTAAGTTCAGCCTCATCATTTACGTTTCCCATAGAGCGCTCTTTGAACATGCAGGAGTTAGAGGAAATTCTGTCTGTAGGAATCTGTGGGTGGAAGCAATGCTAAGCAAGACAAATAGGGAAAAAATACACTTGCTTCAGCCTGGTTGGAACATGATCACTATGCGGACGGCCTCTTAATTTGAAGGACGTGTTGGCTTTATGGCCAGACTTCACCAACTCTTTCATGAGATGATAAACCTTGTCTTCAAAGGGAAAAGCCTATAGAAACTCAGCGTGCATGTGATTTTAGGTTTTTCCTCCTCTGTTTTTTTCTTTCCCATAAATTCCCAGTGTTCTGAGCAATGATCCAAGGCAGCTGAGATGGTTTTCCATGTAATCTGGTGACGTTCTCATTCTGATCTCACAGGACTTTGTCTATGGTAGAGAGCTCACTGGAGCCGGAGAAAATGTTCACTCTGTGTCTAATGCAGTGGTGTTGCAGATAAAGAAAAGGCAGTGTCTGTATGGAAATAATGACTAAATATGGGCAGATTTATCAGTGTCTGAGAGCTGGGACTCTGGAGAAGGAAAGGATAAATGGGCAAAATTATCTAGTTCAGCTCTCTCTTTCTAATAATAAAACTATTTATTACTAGAAAATGCATTTAAATCTTTTGCATCAGTATTAATTTAATTCAAAGGAACAAAACTTGCTCAACAAGCTTGTAAACGTGGGTAGGGATGATGATCGTTTCCAAAAATATGCTTGTATTGTCAATTTTCCAAGACCTGAGTCTTGTAGTGCCAAAAAATGTGTATTGCTGTGTGCCTGTGGCCATAATTTTTTATGTATGAGGAGGTAATAGATTGTGCTGCTAATAGGGAAAAAAAAAGTTTAATTAAGAAGGCAATTATTAAAGTGACTTGAGCACGACCGGACTCAAGACTGAGAGGAAAAGTTCCTAGATGTGCTGCATGTCCCGTCCTCTGCTCGGACACGGGATCCGCATGGAGCGGTTCTGCTGCTGCCCTGGAACCTGTGCCAGGTTACAGCAATAATTGCAGCCCCCCAGGATCCCAGCTCAGAAATTTTTGTATGTTCTCAGGAGACAAAGATGAGTGATCATCAAAGGCAGAGGAACACAGCATGACTGTCATAAGCCTGAAGTTACAACTTAGACATGCAATAGAAAATATCACTGGTACCTCTCCAGTGCATAGCCTGTAGTAATTAAAAACTTGATCCCTGCTGTTTTATCATCTCATTAGCAATGGGGGCACAAGACTTTTATCCTTGTTTGTCAGGAATCAAACATACCAGAGGAACTCTGATTATAAATTGATGAAAGTAAAGTTAAACTTTTAAATAAGAGCAGTTTCAGTTCACAGTGTTTTTTAAGCTGATTAAAGTGATCTCTTTTCAGGAAAAAATAATATCGAAGTCCAGCACAGAGGTCACTACTAGGAGCAAGACATGAAACAGCATTCGAAAAAGTGCACATACAAAATGCACTAGATGAGAAGTAAATGCAAGCCCTTTCTGCAAGTGCTGGTGCCACAGGTTTCAAACTTTTGATAAACTTTAAGTCTTCAGATCTTTCAATAATCTCAGATGTGATTGGTTTTCATTGTGCAAAGTTATCAGAAAGTTATCGTTATCATGTCAATGAGTCCAATGTCCCATTTTAATTTCATTAATGATGAGCAGCAGCAGTGGTGGCTTCCCTTTGAAGCCTTTGCCAACAACCAGTTCAGAAATAGTTTCATCAATACATGACTATGTGGAAATCAGTGCAGAGAATCTGATTTATAGGCTTTGGGACCAATCCCAAAGTCCTATTGGACTTGCATCCAATGAAGAGAATTCTTCAAGAATTCCAGGATGGTTGCAAAAATAGGTCCAGAAATATTGTCACTGTGTGGGGTTTTAATAAATCCCAGACCTGAGCGGTTGTATCAGCATTGAACTGGGAAGAGGCAAGTTTGGTGGGACAGTAACATTCTTGTATTTTGTTTGATACCATCTGAATCACTTCCTCTCCCCTCTTCTTCCCCATGAATCTCTGTTTCTCCTTCCATTTCTTCTTCAGATCTGTAACTTTCCCACTGGAGGTCTAACCGTGTAATACACCTGGACCACTGTGATGATTTTATTAACAGTTCTTTTACCCAACGAGAAAGCTGACCGTGTATCTTCTCATACTGTATAGGAAGCCACCATTGTTTTGGGTCTCTGTAAGAAAGGATATTATTCATTATTTCAGAGCATTTGTGCATCAAAAGTAAAGGATCTGAATAATTCCTTTCTTTCAACCCAGCAAAAGACAAGTCCTTTAAGCCAAGAAGGCTAATCAAGAACTCAAGGACTTTTTTCATGTGAAAAAGACAAGGAATGAAAAAAACAAAGCAAAAAATGATGATACAGTAACTCATTATTTTACTGTGATTACTTTATTAGAAATAAAGTTATCAGATTCAGCAGAATTCATTATGTCTGCACAAATGATCCATCAAAGTCAGAAGAGAATTACATGTTGAGCTAGCTGCTTTCACAGAAAATTGCGTCTTTAAAGTATGGCTTCTATAGCAGATAAGTGAGATTGTTGCTCAAACAACCTCTCATCAGTGTATAATTTCAGAATTACTGAAAGTGAAAAATAAAAAACTTTTATTTTCCGAAAAGTTACAATAAAGAATTCATTTTTTCTAGCCTGTGTGAAAAAAAAATCTTTTAAATTTTGACATTTAATTAAGTGTCAAAAAAAATCTATTTCATAACTGAGTCTAATTGGCTTATTGAACTCATTGTCACCATATAAACCGTGTAGGCAAGAACTTAACAGGACTCTACAAAGAATTAGATACTTCACAAAAAGTTTGTGAAATTGCAATTGCTGTTTTAAAAAAATGCAGCTTTGGAAGGGCAGGAGAGCATTATACTTTAGTGCATAAGTCAAGCTCAAGCTGTGGTGGTTGGGGAGAAAACTTTCCCCATAGACAGATCACCCCAGATTGCAGCATTCCTTTCACCCCGCTACAAGGGACATTACTCGTTTTTCTTGAAGGCAGGATCCTGGGCGAACCACTCCACTAGTCCGATCAAGTAAGGAATTTTGACTATGTGTCTAAATGAAAACAGAACACGGCAAAATTTCTTGCTTTACAGGAATGTACAATCAGGACTGTATCGTTCCCAAATGGACGAAGAAAATGAAACGCTATTACCATGAAAATATACTTACACTCATTCTGAAAACTTATATAAGAGCTTGTGTTAAAACCTTGAGGACAATGAACCTGCAGAGGCTACGGAGGTGGCAGATGATAATACAAGACTGTGTAAAAGACAAAATACTTTTTCTTAAGTATTAACTATCTGTATACAGATGTTTTCCTGTGTCACACGGCAAATTTGAAATCNAATTTCTTGTTTTACAGGAATGTGTAGTCAGGACTGTATCGTTCCCAAATGGACAAAGAAAATAAAAGGAAACGCTATTACCATGAAAATATACTCATTCTGAAAACTTATATAAGAGCTTGTGTTAAAACCTTGAGGACAATGAACCTGCAGAGGCTACGGAGGTGGCAGATGATAATACAAGACTGTGTAAAAGACAAAATACTTTTTCTTAAGTATTAACTATCTGTATGCAGATGTTTTCCTGTGTCACACGGCAAATTTGAAATCTGCATCCTTTTTCCTTAGCACAATGTAACAATTATTCCTAGTGAAATACAGATTCCACTGTTTTTAATTATAGAGAAAATATTTTTCTATCTACACATTCTAAACGTCCCTCTTTTGTGATCTAAGATATGAATAATTTTTCAAACATTACTAAGAATCTGCTGCGTAAAATCCTAATATTAAATCTTGGTCTTTCTGATTTTTGGGTTGAAAAGAGAGAGAAAAAGGCAAAAGGAGATCATCCACCAAGACACTTTGAATACTCAAATTGAAAGCCCAGATAGCCCAGGCTGAGTCAATGGAGCAGCGCAGCATTTCCAGATCTCTTGTCTTCAGTCTCGTACCCTTTAAATTAGCAGCGGTTGGGGAATGCGCCGTGGCGTGTGTGCTGTAACGAAACTGGGCTGACAAGATTGCCGTTCAATTCGGCGTTTAACTTTTCATTATGTTCAGTATTAGCATGAATGATTCATTGCACTCAATTTGTTCTCCGCTCTACACGAGGGGAGCACTGTCAGAATAAGGAATATGAAGCCTGTTTATTCATGTATACCGTTTTTTTTTAGTCTGCTTAGTAATCTTGTATTAGGCTGAGTGGTTTGCGTCATTAGGTTTCCATTTGTTTTCCCAGGATGATGAGAGTAGGATGTGTGCATTTTAGGGGTTTTCTTAAACAAAATACCAAGAGACAAACTATTTCCACTGCATCCCTTTCTTTAACCCATTCATCCATTAAATATCATCCAAAGAAAGCAGTAAGAAAAGTCTTATTTCGTAGACATATTTTTTGTGTTCAAGGCTATGTGCTCCTGCACACCGGATAATCCAATGAAAGACCTGCACAAAAAAAGGGACATCAGCTAAACAGTCCAGATCCCCTCCGAATGGACTCTATAGTTGGAGAGAGAAGGGCAGAGGAATTAATTTGCTAGTGTTTTTTCTCTCCATCACTTCCACAGGAACTTGCATGATGCATGGGTTATTTTTTCCCGCTGGTCCTTCCACTTATAAAGGAACCCTGTTTTCCCGCATCCTCTGTTCAAATGTGCTCGAAGGGTAGCACTTGACGAGAGCAGAGGAGTAGATCTGCAGAAGGCATGGAGTAAGAGGATTGAGAGAAAAGAGGCTCCTGAAGCAGTGCGGGGGGTGGCTGGCTTCCACAAAGCTTTCAGAAATTCAAAATCCCTGCCAGGTTTACCAGACTAGAGCACGAGGTAGCTGTAGTTGCATCAAGATCCTTTTCAACACTCAGAAATCAGAGGCAGAACCACTCAGCAGAGACAGCGAACAGCAGGGCTGTTGCAAGATGAAGCTATACTTGCTAACACCACACACTTAAAACATATATATATATATTTGTAAAATCAATACTGTGGAATTTCCTGTCCCTTTGTCCAATTTGCCATCCAAGGAAAGTTTGGGATATAGTAATCAAGGATTACTATCAAGGATAAAGCTTTCTGTGCCTACACTCATCTCCACTGCATTTTTCCCTTTTCCATGAACTGAGGTTAGTGCACATGGGAAAACAGGCAAGCAATTTTCATCAGATCAGTAAAGCGAATTGTTAGAGTTAGGCCAGATTCAGTATGAACGGAGGAGAAAGGGCTCATCACGGCAATACTCTGAATTAGTGTAGGTTGCAACAGCTCCTTGGAAACAGTGAAACGCTGCCGTTCACATCTACTGCGTTATTTGGTCTTCTGCATCCAGTCATTAATGTCCACCCCAATGGACATGGGAAGTCTTGAAGACACCAAAGATACCTGCTGGGGTGTCTTTACCGAGAATCAAAGTAACACCAGGATTTTCAAGTCTCCAACAGTTTTGTTTACCATCCACCCCAGCAGAAGGGAGCAGGGAAAGGATGCACAGATTAAACCATCCAGAATCTCAGTTCGCTCTTCATACACATCCACACTGAGGTGAGCACTGCGTTAGTCCTTCTCCTTGAGACATCAACAAGAAAGCCTCACAGGCCACCTTAAACCAGGGATTTCAATGCTGCCCACTGAGCTCTCTCTAAAACCTGTGTATGGTTTCTCAGAATTGCTCTCTGAATTCTTTTTTTCATTTCACTGCCCAACAAGTGGTCCAGATTAAGTCCTGAGTGCTTCCTGCAACTACGGAATGCCTGCAAAAATAATAATAAAAAAAGAGATCTTAAACAGGGTGAATACTAGGTCAAGCCTACCTGTTGTAGCCACCGTCTGCAAAGAGTTTAGACCAGAATCTGGAGTACAGATCTCTTTCTATAAACAAACTATAAACATTGTCAAGGAGGAACTAAAGAAGCCTCATAAAAACCTATATGCGCCAGCAAACATATAAATCAGGCATAAGGTACAGCAGGTCAAACAAATAGCTGTTATTGCCGTTCTGTTTTGGCACTGCCACTATTTAAAATACCTTTTTCTTCTGATAGGAGGAGAAACACTTCATTCCCAGGCACAGGAGAACTTCAGAGATAAATATGTTCCTGACTCGCTGAAATCAAAGCTGACCCTGGGGTTGAAAGCGGTGATAAAAGACAAAAAAATCTGATGACTATTAGTGGAAAAGGACCTTCAGCAAAGATAGTGTGAAAAGGGAAGGCGATTGCTCACCCCCAGCCTCTTTTAGGATCTTATCATTAATACAACGTTTAACAGACAGCTGTCTCATGCGTGAGAAGAGACGCTTTTGAAGAGACTTTTTGCTGAGCCACACTTAAAAATCTCTTCAAGATAGACATTGCACGAAATAAATCATAAATTGAGTGAAAAGTCACAAAGATGCAACATGCAGCCAGTCTGCTTAGGGTGTTTAAATACAACTTTCTGTATATTTACCACTGTCGCATGTGCCCAGTGACCTGGTCTAAAGCCTGTTAAGGCAATCGAGCGCAGCAGCGTCTGCTTGCAAGGCTGGCTCTGAGAAAGCAGAGGGAAGGACACCCAGGTAGCTCATTCCATGCCTTCCTGCTCGGCTCTTGGTGAAAAGGCTTCTGCACAGTGTATTCCCTCTCCTACGCGATGGAAAACCCCGTTCGGATAAACCTGGGAGACAGAGAAAATCCATTTTCCAGGGAAGAAATCCCTTTTGTCACATAAGAGCCATTCTGCCCCAAAGAGATGCAATTTATATGAGCAGCTCAAACGAAATCATCGCATTTTGGGTTGTTTGCATTTATTGCATGCACAAAAAGCAAGCTAAAAGAAAATTATTTAGGTCAAGCTCAAGCACTTGAAAATAAGGAAGTGCTGGGAGTGAAGTTGCTCATGGAGCAGTATTGGCTTCCTGCTGCTCGTACATTATTATTCCTTATGCATTACATAATTACTTTTTTCCCCTGAGAACGTGCACCCCGGTCAGTGCTCGGAAGAGCCACATCAGTGCTGCTCGGTCCTTCCTTTATGTCCAGAGGTCAGTGGTACCTCCCTACCTTACGCACAGTGCGGTAGAGAGAGAATTACTAATTTCCTGATGGACCTTTCTGTGGCACTTATGACTAAAGTACCAGTGTTTTAAAAACATAACATACCCTTTCAGGCCCCGAAGACAAATAACAGTTATTGCCACTTTTTTATGGCATTTTTTCATACAAAAACACAAATTTATGCTTTATCTCATCCTCCAAAACGGCCGAGGGAGTCAGCTGAGGTCACACATTTCAAGGGAAACAGTTCAGCAGAATCATGAGCAACTGAGATATTTCTTATAATAGGAAGCAGTGGTCAGCCTGCTTAGCAAACAGTGCAACTGGCTCCGTTTACGATTTTCTGCAGGAAATGTATGCTTCCTCTTCAAAAAAGCATAAAGGATAACGGTCGTGCCCTTTCCTCTCACCCCAACGAGTTTATGGGCCAGCTCAGACAAACAGAATACAAAGTTTATCACGAGCCAGAGAGAGATGATTCATCGTGGGAACAGTATAATAGTCTTTCCCTGAATAGGGGGTTAAAGAGGAATTTAAGATATCTGTCCTATTTGGCATATGCCAGAATGTATGTACGCCTTATGCAAACACTGCTGGAGTAAATTTAAGTGTTTTGATGGATGCTGAATCTGGCCCAGAGGGAATAGTTAGAAGGGCTAATGGGTAGGAGATGCTGAGTGAAACACACACAGGGGGAAGCAGCCACATTTATTTGCAGTTGTTCTGCATTAACAGGGTGATGTAGGCAGAAGGAGAACGTCTCGGGCCGCGTGGTGTGGATGGGCTTTGCTCTTGGGTAGTGGCTCCAAAGGGCCGATCCGGTAGCGCCGCGATAAGGAAATGAGTAACAATGGCTCAACTGAAGTAGATGCTTCCAGTTTATTACCTCATACCCTACTTTGTATTTTAAAAATACCTACTCCCGTTATACGCAGGACTTTTGCACACACAGCACTGAAATCCGCAGCTGGGTTCTTATCCGAGAACCAAGGCAGTTTCGGCAGGGAAGCTGCAGTCAGGCTCCGGGTGCACATCTGGACAGTCGCCTTCCCAGTCACTGCTAAGAGCACCAACAAGTGCTTTGCTGACGGATCCCAAACATTTTCAGCTACTACAGGACTGCCCTTTTGCAGTTTTTTCCCCTGTTTTTTCCTCCTCGCCACACACGCACCCCAAGCAAGAAGGATCTGCCCGAGCCGCTGCGCAGCGCCGCGGAGCCCGTTAAGCTCTCAGCACATCATCAAGCCGTCACCGACACTTCCCGGCCTCCTCCTTCCCTGCCTTCGGAATTCCCCCTGTGCCAGGCGGCGGCGACCGCAGGCTGCGGCTCAACGGCTTGCACGGCGCTGCCGGGAAACCCCTGCACCAAAGAGCTAACCACAAAATTATGTCACTCGCTAGCAATTAGTTTTGCTGTCAATTCAGCGGGCTGGGGGTGGAATTAAATGTAAAAGCGATTGCACGGGGACGCAGGTGGGTGTCTGGCTTGGCGAGGAGCTGCTGCTTGGGATGGATAAAGTCTATATTTCACTGATGCCATCAAGTCACACATGGAAAACTAATGATTTGGATCTGATCTGGAACTGCAGGACGAGCAGGAGCAACGTTATGGCCTTTTTCCCTTGCACCGCCACTGACATCACATTTTGCGCAGCTCTTACATGGCCCAAAATTGCCGTATTACTGGTAGCAGCACAAAAGGCCCCTCTTTCAATAGCTGTTACTCAGCGATCACTGTCCAACCCTTAATGTTTTCTTTTGTCAGAAAAAAAAAATCACAAAAACTAAAGTAAATCACAACCTGGTTCTGTGCCAACAATATTAACCAGCTTCTTTTTAAAGTCTTTGAAGTTAGCAGGGGGCATCCAATCTTGTGGTGCAAGTAAAGAATGATACTTTAAGCGATTCCTTTTCATCCCTTTAACTTAATGAAAGATTAATAGCCTTGTTATTTTTGTTTCTGCCTTATTTTTTATATTCAGGGGGAGAAAAAAAAAAGATTTTTTGGCACTTGTTGAGGCTGAAGTGCTGTCTATAACGATTTTATGGATCAGTGAAGCACTGAGTTGTTTTGAATCTTTTTTTTTTGCCCCGCCTGTGAGTCCTGCCTGAACAGTATTGGGCATAAATGAAGTTACAAGCTGTAAAACAAAATGAAAATAAAACAGCGACTTCCACTTTGGGGAAGTAGCTGGATGGAGATGGGAGCCGGTTTTTGGTGGGCACAGACCTGGAAGGAAAAGCAGCGAGGAGGGTTTTAGCAAATCTTTTCAGCCAAAGAGCTGTGGATTAGTTATAAAAATGTAATCCATTTCCTAGCGAAAGAAAGCAGCTTTGTGTCGCTGCTGGCTGCGAAGACACAATGTGGGTTTTATAACTACCATTTATTTATATATTTTCTACCACAGCCAGCAAGGCAGCATTTCTAGCTCCTTGTTGATGCTCAGGGTAGAGAACATTGGTGGCTTTTGTTTTTCTTTCTGTTTTCATCCCATATTTGGTTTAGGGGGATTTTTTGTGGATCTCACCTAAAAAATAACATTGCAGCCTCTATTGATTTCCTCTGCTTCTCTCTTCGCATCGTCCTGTCGACTTTGTATATGGACATTTAGGTGCCATTTTTTGCATTATACCTTTCTCTGAGGATGAATTGAGCAAGACACCTGAAAGTTCCCTAAACAAACCCACTATAAACACCATTTACAATATGTTTATTAATTTTCCATCTAGTATTTGAAAGCTCTTAACACATAATTAGCGTAGGGTAGAATGTGCATATGCACTCCAGCCTAAGTGAGGAAGGCAAAGATTTATTTTTGCTTTCATTTTAAGTTGTTAATGTTTAACTTAACCAGCAAGGGCAAGGCAACCTTACCCTGCACAGGCCTTTGGACTGAATTCCAGTATAAACAAGCGGCTCTCAGGAAGATGCACAGATTTGTGATTTGTGATGGAGCCAGAACTCGATTCCACATTGCCCATCTCCTAACCCAGGGCTTCATCCCTTTCTCTAGCCTAAAGAGTCTAAACTTCACCAGCATTTCACATCCACGTTGCAGCTAATGAGATCCTGCAGTCTCTTATGGCCAATGTTTACAATGTTGCTAATTTCTTGTCATTATTCTTTGTTCTGTTGTCTATTTTCCCTCAATTTTGCTGTTTAACCCGGTGTTAAATTCTAGGCCTGGTGCTCGCTTTAATTCTTCAGATAATTGCAAAAAGAAAAGAAGTGTGAATCAAATGCATTAATACAATTACTACCAACAGTGGTGAACTCCTTTCATGATAAATTGTTCCACAATGTCTGGCAGATAAAAACGATTAGATCGAGTATTTTAAAAGATGAAGGTTGCTTCACTTGGAGATGTGCGTTAGCAAACAGACTGGAGGAAAGCACTGCTGGGTGTCATGCACCAACTTAACTAAACCTGTAAGCAAAGTTCCTTGTAAGAACTAGCCCCAAGGTGGGTAATTCCTTGTAGCCCTCCTGGCAGGGACACTATTGCACCCTTTAAAAGTCGTCTTCATCCAAATGCAGGGAAAGGATGGTCCCAACGAACAAACTAAAACATATCCCTTCTCTTGATAACTGCTCTGTTTCAAATGAGCAATCACAGTAGTGTAATACTGTAGAAATTAAACAGAATTTTTCTGCTATTATACCAAACAGCCTACTTAATAAATGGGTAATGAAAAAGAATAATTTATTACAGCTTGTGAATTTTGACAGTTCTAAAAAGATGTTCTTAGAGTTTCCCCAAAGGGAGAAGAGGATGTTTCTTCCTTAACACACTGGTGTTAGATATAATTTTTCTGTCTGTAGAATTTTGCTCCTGCCTGGTAAAAGGGATTAGATTTTTTTTTCTTACATCATAACCTATTTTAAGCAATTATAATCTATGAGTAATAAATCATTTTCATTCACCTCTCATGGGGAGAGAAAAGATGTGAGAGAGCATTCTAGAGTTTTAATTTATATCAATGTTTGCATTACTATTAAATGAATTAAATGGGTTCTACAAATGTTCTCTCATAGATCTGCAATAAATTATGGAGCATCTCAACCTCAGCCTTTTAATTGTCCCTTTTACCAGCTTTTTGTTTTGTTCTGTTTGTTTTTAAAGTGGGTAGCACAAACAGTTATAAAGCGCACTGAAATGCTCAAAAGGCTCTCGGGTATTGCAATATAGGACAAAACTTCAATCATTGGGAACGTTGCATATCCGTTGAATTGCACTAATTTAGAGAAAGCGCAATTCGGTCTCTCAAGCAGCACGACTTTTGGGTGAAAAATTGGCAAAAAGACAAGCAGCTCCGAGAGGGACGGTGCCCAAAAGGACATGGTCCTTTTGCTGGCCCTTGTAAAGGCAAAGGGAATTTTCCATCCAAGGTTGATCCCTTGCGGATCTTCTTATGACACGGTACAATTGCTATATTATGACAGTAAAACTTCTAAATGGCAAGTGGGAATAACTAAATTAATCTAATTAAACACACGAAGGTAGAGCTGGAGTAAAACATACATTAAAGGAAATAAAGATTTCACATTACATTCCACCCTTTCTTGATAGACTTTTGAAGGCACCTGGGACACGTAGAGCCGTTCTGTACAAGGTCCACAATTTTCCTTAAAACAGACTGAAGACTACGTGACTTGCCAAGTTAGACCTATCACTGTCCCGCCTCCTGCCTCTGACTGAGGCCAGTGGCACAAAACATGTTTTGGTCCTCATTAAAACATATAAAACAAATCTGATATTTTGCATTATTATCATCAGGCCAAATATATCAGTTAATGTATCTCAAGAGCTGAGAATTCAGCACATAGTTCTCCACACTCCGATGAAACAGCTTGTGCTATTTATATCTGACTTTATCCGTTAAAATGAATCATTTTGAAAAAGGCACAATTTGCCACAAAATGAACCTCCTAACCTTTCATGTATAGGATCAGCTCCTTTTGCAGCCTCTGTCCAAAATGTTCTATTTCCTCATCTATCAGGACTGCTGTGGCCCAAATTCTACTGTATAACCCAGTTACTTTGGAACAACTGATCAACAGTTTCTTTTCAGGCCCTTCTTAGCACATGATTTGTTGTTGGAGGAGGAAGGTCTCTTCATTGTCTGATGGGTTTTCTTTCTCTGTCACTTTCTCTGCAACAACCTTCTCCACACTGCCCAGAATTTAGGGATACATTCGATTTCCAACCGCTGATCCTACAAACCTAAATGGATAAACATTCAAAACTGCGAGAAACTGCAATAATAGTGAGCAAGTCTTAACCCAGTTTTTAAACTTTGAAATGCTTTGCCTGGGTTCACTCCTGCTGCAAATGTGTTATGGATAGACCTACCTGGAGCAAAGACATTTCTGCTTAAAGCCTGGGCACGTTTTAATCCTTTCTGCAGCCTCATGAAGACCATCCTTGAGCCAATGTGAAGTCATCTTCAGGCCATGGTGGAGCCATCTTTGGTAGCTCTCCTGTCCCTTCAGGCCAGGACTCCTCACAAGTTTTCAGTTTATTTCTAGCAAAGATTACGTCAAATCCTGCAGTTTCTGCCTGCAGGATTTGTATTTTCTGTCGTTCGTGCCCTGGAGCATTGTGACCTTCAATATTTGTAAGGATATGAACCTTAATTTTGTAAGGATATAGACCAGTAAACACCACTAATGAAACTGGTCCAGTATGGCCTTTTCCAATTAAGTGAAATGATTTCCATAACCCCTGAGGTCTTTCTGCCTTCATTCTGTGAAAGAGGTGCTCCCCAGTGGGAGGTCTTCATACATTCACTACCTGGTAGCATGAATTCTACCCAACACATTCAATATACTTAAATCACATTAATTGTTTAGCACTTTGCAGAAGTGGACCCCAAATGACTGCAGCCAGATCACATTCTAGACCTCTTCTCCATGCAGGGTTAGTGTACAAATGCAATGCGTTATTTTTCCAGCTGCAGTGTAAATGATGTGGTCACTTGGAGCTACAGCAAACATTTATAAATGGAAGAGGAAAGAATGGTGGGTGGGTATTTTTATCTTGTTAATTTAAACAAAAATGTGGAAGTTTCTTTTAGGTTACATTCCCAGAGATGATTGTGGCATGTGGTTCCATTTCGGTAGCACATTAGTATGGAAATGCCTCTTCAGCAGGATATTTTTTAATGTCACATTGGGGAGGAAGGGAGGAGACCTAGGGATTTGTGAAGCAAGCAAGAGAGCTTACAAAATATCAGAAAAAAATAGTGAAACAAAGGACATAAAGACATAACCATGTAGCCTACGATTCAATTAGGAGCAGCTGATCCGCATCCAGGCAGATTCATGGAGCCATCATGAATGTTCTTAATAATGAAACTCCATCCACTCTGTGCTATTAGTTTGCTAGAGATTTTACCCCCAGAG
Organism: Crypturellus undulatus; assembly: GCA_013389825.1. Taxonomy (NCBI): domain Eukaryota; kingdom Metazoa; phylum Chordata; class Aves; order Tinamiformes; family Tinamidae; genus Crypturellus; species Crypturellus undulatus. The sequence goes on from VWPW01029483.1 coordinate 161,379, forward strand.
CATTTGCAGACTTTGATTTGGATCCAGGGAATTGCTTAACAGCTGGAAAATTTTAAAAGCTGAATGGGAATTTTGTATTATGTAATTTTCTCATCTTGATGAATGGGGAAGTTTGACATGTGACTTTGGTTAGTGCTAATGGAAGTTACCCCTGCATTAGTATGTATGAAAGGGAAAGAGCACACCCAAGATCCTGATGTGTGCGAGCTTGAGTCTATATTCTATGTAGATGCTACAAAGAGCAGTAATGAGTTCAGTGCTGGCACAGAGTCTTGTGAAATATTGTAAGAATTATGGGTGCATTCAGTTTAGACATTGTCAAAATTAAATAACAACTGCTTATTACAGCTAATGTAGGTAGCAACATTCACCAAAGCTGCCTTTCAACTGCCTCTTTTGTTAATTGTTAATTATTTGAGTTGAAGTTCTTGTTGCTGAGTATCTGATTATAGGCATTAGCGTGAGATGACGTGGTTCAATTTTATAGGACTGACTTAGGAAGAGAGAAGTTGTTTCGCTCGAAAACAGAAGAAGCTCAAAGAACTGAAATGGAGAAGCTCTTATTACTTCAGATTTGGGATAAGGTTTGGAAGAAAGGACATCCCGACATCCATTTTCTTTTTTTTTTCCAAAAATACTAATCCAAAAGCTCAACGGAAATTTTACTTGCATGTGCATAAATTTAATTTGGAAATGAACATCTCCACGTTGCTTGTGGGTACCTATATCATATTCTCAGGAAAATGGAGATTTCTTTTTCTAGCCAACCTCTCCTAGTTCATTGGAGCGCTGCGGTGATGAATACCAGGGATCAGCATGGACCCATCCTTTGAGTAACCTCAGTGCTTATTCAACCTCCACCTCAGGCCTACCGGAGTCACAAGTAATGGAGTAGGGTTAAAAAAAAAAGCAAGTTGCCAAGGTAGTAAGTGACAACCTTAATTCTGGTATCTCCTGACTCCTGAACCTTTCAGCCAGACCATTCAATGGGTACAGCTGTATCGGAGAGAAGACTGATTATGATCCTGCCTGTGACATGAAGATGCTTAAAGAGGAGGGCTGATCTTCATCTGCTCATCTCTGGCACTGATCAGAGAAACCGTGTGTAGCGTATATCCTATCCTGCTCTAAAAATTTCTTGGCATGTGCCTTCAATTAGCACTAATTACATATTCAAAGGAAGGGTAAGAATGTTCCTGTTTTTCTAGAGGGGGTAAAAATCATGTTTCTCTGAGTTTAGCTTTAATATCTTTGCATCCTCGCTGTCTGTTTCAAAAGCAAAGCTGATGCCACGAGGCACTGCTGGAATTTGGAAAAGACGCTTTGCTTTTGAAACAGAAGCTTCAAATCCACTTGAAATCCCATATAAAAGTTAGTCCAGGAAAGTCAATGAATGGTTTGTGATCAAAGTCCTTTTACTGAATTTTCTAACAGCTTCTAACAAAGCATGTTTTAAAGGGAACTGACTGCGTCAAGGGCTTTCCAGAAAGCCCAAATGATAACTCAGTTCCTTATAGCAGAGAGAAGTAACAGTTAGGAAACTTCAGTGCCTAGATAGCACATGGATTCTTTTGTAGGGGTTGCCAAACTCTTCTCAGTTCCATAATATTCCATAGGAAATTTATCATTTCAGTACTCAACAAAGAAATAGAAACACTTTCTCTAGGAGCTACGTTCAACTGAAAATACTCATGGTGCAGGGTGCTTCATTCCAGCATTATGGAAGTACTTCAGGGTTACTTCTGGCATGCTGCCACTGAACAGCACCTTGCTGGTGGAGAAAAGTGCTGCTGCTTAAATTTACTGAATGTGAATGTGGAAGTGGAAGTTTATTTCTCATTTTGACCGTTTTACTTCCGATACCTCATTGCTTCTTCCCTTCTCCAGACCCAGAAAATGTTAATAGGCCGTGCTGGGAAGGATCAGAACAGACAACTGTGTTGGCTCAAGGTACAACACAATGGAGAATCAACTGTGATATTACAAATAGCCAAATGCATAGCCAATTATCAAGCAATAATTTTAATTTGGAATCTTATTGAAAAGCCTTAGGATAATGGGAATGTTCAGGGACTTTCTCTGACAAAAATACTTTAAATTGCTCTGCCATATGAATCAGAGATACCTTCCATTTGCTAGAATGGTCAGTGGTCAGCTAGCATTTCCTTTCCACTGACCATTTCCACAACCGTTTAGAAGTTTCAAGATGTGTGTGAATAAGCAGATATGTATAAATAGGACTCTAAATTGAAGAACATGTGGGATAATTTCACCGTTCTCAGTTGCATTACACCAAACTTCCCAACACATTGTCCCAGCAGCGCCTCTGCTGCTTTCCAGTGTGGAAAGGGTTTGCTGCTTCTCATATCTGAATCCCAGGGAATATCGCTGCTCAAAGTGAAGCAATGAGACGGGAAGAGTGTCCACTATTCCTGCTAAGGTATTGGGCTGAAAAAGTCAAGGGCCAGGCGTAGTTTTCAGGTAGTTTGCAGCAGGCTAAGGGCTGCTTTGCAGAGTGGCTGATGCTCTGGAGCTCCTGCTGTGGCACAAATCTGCAAGTTGCCCATGAGGTGACTTCTCAAGATTTTTTTATATTATATCTACGAGCAGACATACTGATACCTTTTTTGAGTAATATTTTTGTAGCGTTCAACAGGACTCTTCAGATACTAACCGAAAACAGCGCGCCAGAATGCAGCCTTTGAGCTTTTGCTAGCTGAGCCATTGCTGAGGTGGCTAATTTACTGTGGGGAGAAAGTTGAGCAGTGATAGAAATAATCTGCTAAATTATTATTTCTGGTTCCTTCCTACAAGCTTCTACCAATAAAAAATTCTAAATGCTGAGTTAGGCAAAGCTACGTTCAGGTTATTTTATCAAGCATTTTCCTGCATTTAAATCCCAATCTAGGAATTGTACTGCATACAAAGACTTGTAATCTACTTTGTGAAAAACCTTACCATGGAAGATATGGTCCAATATATGTGAAACTTCCACTGTGATTACATTGTGTCTGTGGCTAGGGAATGGAGATGACTCCTAGGGAATGGAGATGACTCCTCACGTCTTTGCTGATGCTTTCCTTTTCATGGAGTTAAGCTGTCAGGCCCCGGTTTCTCCATGTGTTTCCTACATTTTCCCTAAAGATATTATAAAATGGATAATTGTGATTGTGAAGTGCGTTATGATGCTCCAATGGAAGATGCTGTGAAACTGTGAAGTGGTTTCAGCACTAGCCTCATTCCTTGCCAGGCTCTGGTGTGGCACCTCTTGTTCTGTCCTGACTGCTCCGGACCCTCCTTTGTGCCACGGTGCTTCGAGTGGAGGTGCGAGAAGCTCTTGGTGCCGGTGCGGAGCAGAGAAGCACCTTGGGGAAGGGCTCGGTTAAGGAAGATCCTTCCTGGAAGGCTCCCGGGAGAAGGGCCTGGGGGCAGGAGAAGGGGCAGTGGAGCAGTGAAGAGAGAGAGGTCTTTGCTATGGATCTCAGCCTGTATGGCTACTCCTGACTTCAAACAGCTTCTCCTTTCGGAATTATTCAGCAAATGAGTTTACATCCACGCAATTTTCTGACGTCCCTAGATTTATATACTGTCCGTGCACGATCATCCATCCCTTGTTTTCTGAACTTCAGACCATGACAAAGGCTGATACAGAAAATGTTTACCTTTAAATCATTTTCCCCGTGGCTCNGCAGAGAAGAACCTTGGGGAAGGGCTCGGTCAAGGAAGATCCTTCCTGGAAGGCTCCTGGGAGAAGGGCCTTGGGGCAGGAGAAGGGGCAGGGGAGCAGTGAAAAGAGGTCTTTGCTATGGATCTCAGCCTGTATGGCTACTCCTGACTTCAAACAGCTTCTCCTTTCGGAATTATTCAGCAAATGAGTTTACATCCACGCAATTTTCTGACGTCCCTAGATTTATATACTGTCCGTGCACGATCATCCATCCCTTGTTTTCTGAACTTCAGACCATGACAAAGGCTGATACAGAAAATGTTTACCTTTAAATCATTTTCCCCGTGGCTCTCTTTTCTTCTGTGTATTTTGTGTGAGCTTCAATAGTGGAGCACCCTGCGTTTTCAGCTACCACCTCCCGCCCTGACCTGTAGTGTTCTCCATATTGTGTGTAACCACAGAGAGGACTCTGATGTTAAATACAAAAGAGAAATAAGAGTGTTGTAAGGTCATATGCTTCTTGCATAAGGGATTTCAAAGGAAGCAATTGTTTAAAGGACTGGAAGATGACAGAAAATAATCTGTGTAATCCAACAATCAAAACCTGTATTCATTAGCGGAGGGAACTTTGTTGGGTGCCTCAAAAAATGGAAAGGTGAGTAGTCAAACTGAGAGCAGCTCTTTAATTTCCCACATTTCAAGGAGCAAAGAATAGGCTCTGTGTGTTTGGACTATTGTACTTTTGACTTTCATATTTCTAAACCTCAGGATTTAGATCTGAATCTTGAAAGTGATTCAGACTTTCGCCAGTTCTCCTGTCCTCAGCTGAAATACAATATGGAGTTTTTTTGAAATAATTGTGCAGCTATGACCATGCCTTCAATAAGGCATTTTCTACATGAGCAGGAGGCTTTGAAGTGTGGAGCCATGAAGATGGGGAGGGCCAAAGGTGAACGCTGTGCAATAGAAGTTTACATTCCAGCCCGAGCACGGGTTGGAGGGGTGAAGGAATTAGTCTATTGATATTCAGTGCTTTGACCCGCTAACAATAACTGTGGCATCGGGGTTATAACAGCGGCACATCCCTACATTGTGTATCAGTGGAGAGAGACAGACCTTATCTGCTTTAGTTCGCTTCCGAGGAAGAATCAGCAGGGCTTTTGCCATGTGGGCACCAGCCGCTGCTACTGGGGAGAACGGGGGTGAAAAAAGTGCTCACAATTCCTCCACCGCCGCATCGGGTCTAAGAATAAGTTGGCTACAGAGCTGCAATACGACAGGCCTTTTCCAAAACCCAGTGCTGGGAAAGAGAAAATAAATTAATAGGGTATTCTGTGCTGGATTTTAAAGGGCACAGACTGAGGAAAGCAACTCCCCGCCGCTTTTTTTCCCTTTAAGATACCAAAAAAAATAAAAAATCTTTCTTCACTTTGAAAGTGTTTTTTATAGAAACTAATCAAAGCAACACCAACAATTTTTTGACATTGGAGAATACTTTTCCCTTGGTATACAGCACATTTATAACACAGCTCAGCGAGCCCTGCAGATAAAATTTTGTGCTGGGGATCTGCAGTTTTCCTAAAATAAACCCAAAAAGGTTGAGCCCGTGAAGTGGAAAGGGCACCTGCCAGGTTACAGGTAGCAAAGCCCTAGGGCTCTGGCAATCACTTCCCACCCGTCTGGTTTTCCTTCCTCTCCTGCCACCATGTCAACCTTGGCATGAAAGCTAGGTGCCAGCACGATAACAATAATAAAACAGCACAACAGATTTTAGCACAAAGCAACGAACAGTTTAGATTATTTCCTAGGTCCTTAAAAAACGTAGACACAGAGGTAACAATTCCATCACCTACTCCATCCTTTTGGCCAATGAAGGGCTGCATTTGGGCTGTGGTCTGTCATCTTTTTTAATCTATTCAGACTGGAAATTGTATCTCTTATCTCCAGAAGCTGATCAGAGGAGCAGCAGTGACTCAGAGAACCTGTCAGCTACTTTAGCTATTGAGTAAAGCAATCCTTTATTAGCGTGGTCATCCCCGAATTCCTTAACCCGCTTCCCAACAAATGTCAGAAAATGTGTCTTTTGCTTTAACATATTCAAGAGGCACCTCTGTAATGCGGTCCCAAGGGGCAGGAAGATCACCTTTAATATCAGATGAGGATGGAAGGTGTGTAAGAGCTGTGCTCAATGTGGTCGTACTTGCAGCCCAGTTCCTAGCACAAAGCCAACTATAATCCCAAAGAGTCACTGGAAAAATCTACTCCCAACAAATAAAAATCAATAGCCACTCTTCTCCAAATGGAGATTTTAATCCTGCCCACGTTGACTGGAATCATATGTTAAAACAAATCAAGCCTTATGAGCCCTCCATTAGTAATCCCCAAACATAACACTGATGAACTAATATGCTGTGTGAGCAAAGTGTGAGCTGTTTGGATGACGGGCGTAGAGCCTTCAGCCCTGCTGGTGCAAGCATTTTTCTTCCAAAGACCACAAAATCACTGCAGTCTTCATTTGGGTCACCAAAGGGGGGTTTGTTCCATCACTCCGAGAGAGGAACTTCAGAGGGAACAACTGGGAGGAGGCTCCCTCCAGAGCTCCTTGAGCAGGACTCAGTGATGCCAAAGGCAGTCTCCAGGTGTTGGAAAGGGAGATCCCGATGCACAAAATCCATTCAGTTCTCGTTAGCATTTTGAACTTCAAGCAAATTGCAGCTTTTGGATGTTTTTAATTATCGCATTTTTTCAGTAAAAAGACATTTGATTTATGAGCAGTCTACAGATGCCGAACTTGCAGCGGCTGCTTTCCAATTCCTACTCTGCTCCCGGTTCTCGTGTGAGCACGGGACACCCATTGCGCAGCTCCTGGCCGGGCTCCCCACTTGCGTGTGGAGAGAAAATTACTAAGGACATAGCAAGAACATGCTGCTTTTTTGGTAATTCCCACTCTACTGGAATTACTGTCTGAATTAGTGCGGTGCTGAGGACATACAATCCAGATTCCACCAAGTGAAATCATATACAAAATGTAAGAAAATGAGGGACTTTTTTTGTCACAGAGTGCTGCAACTCAAGGTAAGAGATGCTACAGACACAGTGGTTAAGCTGGAAAGTTTTCAGCAGTGAAATGCAAGGCTTTTCTGTGAATATTTAAGAGAAACTTCTCCCAGGAAGGAGGATAAATGTGGGAGATAACACAAGAGTGTTTGCCGGAAACTTAGCTAATAGGTTGATCAGTTAAAGCTTAGATATTTTTCTACATACGTAGATTAAAAAGAAGCACGGCAGTGGGAGACAGTGCAACAACACTAGTTTCATGTGTCTTATAATGGGGGAATACAGTCATGTTCTCAGCTCTGCTATTTATCCTCTCATTAAGGTTATTAACAGTGACTCGCTATGAAATTACTGTTGTGGCCACCACGGCTTGCTCAGGCCGTGGGCAGCTAATGGTGTGAACGGGATGTGAGAGGAGAGGCCACATCTTTTTCTCAGCTTCCCCCGCCAAACTTCCCCCACCCACCGCTGTATTGAATTTCTGGTGGTTTTCTTTAATTTCACATGTTGAAAAGCCTGAGTGATCCTTTTCCTCAGATGGTCTTGCTAGAACCCCCAACAGAGTGTGAATAATTATTCCCACTCTGTTGGGGCTTTGATAAGGCTCTTATGGCTGCCTTTTGCTCAGCCTCTCAGCCTTTGTTCCTGCTGAAGTTATTTTCTTTCTTAGAAAATGAAAAAAATAAAAAAAAGGAACTGTAACACCATCAAGCAAAATTGTGATTTTAGTAGTAGTGCTAACAATTCAAATATTGATTTGAAAACAGTAAATGCTTTGACCAAATTCCCCTGATAATAAGTTGGCAATCATCATGTGTTTACATTAATTTTAAAGGGAACAGATTTTGGAGAATGAATTGGCTGGAAAGAATTTGAGATATGATTGACTCAAAAATTTGACTTTTGACTGGCAGCAATGCCCGTGTTACCCAATTGAGATGAGTTACCTAGTTGCAGTCTATAATATTTAGTGGATGTTGCAGGTTTGAACGTTTATAGAGCTTGGGAAGGGAGTAACATGTGAATAAACTGGGAGGCCCTGGGATATATGAATCAAGGGTCATCATAGGCTCCTTGCTTGCATTGGAACAGGCTGAAGAGCTATTACTGTTGACTGGAGAGATATTGACTGTTGGCTAAACAAGAGCCTCGGTCTGAACGAACATGTGCTCTGATGCCCGCGGGACCAGGAACAGCAGTTAATCCTGAACTCAAACATCCCTTCCAGCACGGATGAGCTGTCCGAGCACAAAGACCACACAGCGGAGACCACTCCAGCCATCCTGCCTCCCTGCTGAACCTGGAGGAGATTCCACAGGGCTCATCCAGGTGAAACGGGACGCACAGTGACAGGGGTAGAAAACAGAAAAGTATTTTCAAGACAAGAGCTTACCCTGGGCTTCTCTAAAGCAACTGGTGGTTGATGTCTGCTCCACCTTGGGTGTTAAGTACATCTGAGGACGTGAAGGGCTTTGCAGCCGTCTTCTTTTAGGCACTGCAATCCTGGGTAGCAGCATGAGATCAAAGCAATGGTGCACACAGATATATTGGCATTCTGAGATTGGAAGATAAATAATTCATACATTGAAAACAGCGCTGGGTTGGGGATATTATAGATTAATTCCATCTCACAATTTTTGCCCCCACCATCTCTCCCTCTGACTTTTTTTTTCCTTGCTATTGGGAGACCTCCTGCCCTTGTCCTTTTCTTCCGATTTCTGAATCAGCCACAGGCACTGTTAGAATTACAGCAGTGATAAGAAAAAAATCAGGCGTGGGATTTGAATTAATGCTTTTAGACAAATCTCCATTCCATCTCTAATTCTAATGCTAATTACATTTGCAGATCAAAGCCTGTTCGTTAAAGTTTTGCTTTTGAATATATGTAAAGATTTTACTTTTTTAATTTTTTTTTCCCATTTTTGGAGAAATGCTTCTTCCAGTAGAGACCAGTTGTTCCTAAAATATCCCTTTGGAACAGCAAGGCTGTTTCCCTTTCTTTGAATCTTTTGTATGTGTTGGATACAGCATTGTTCTGCTACTGTACAGGCAATCCATCTTCCTGGCTTTTTGTTTTTCTGCTTAGCAAATGCCTATGGTAGTGAGTGCAAGTAATTGCAAATATGTTTAACTGCAGGCTCAGCACAGCCAATTGCAGGTATTCAAAAGCTCTATCACCTTTAATAAGATTATGATATTACGTGCAGGAGATTGAAAGAAAAATATATATCCTGACAATTGAGTTATTTCTATTTTCCTTCTGTTTCTCAAGTTTATACGATTTGTACTTTCCATCTGCTTCTATAACTAGGTCTAGAAAGTATTTCTTCTCTTCTATTCTTTTTCCCAGGTGAATTAGAACCTTTGTAACGTGGACTCCAGACACGTGAGCTTTCAGAAACAAAAAAATAAATATCGTGCAGCCGAGGATAAAGCCACAATAAGCCGGCAATGCCGGCACAAGTCTCATTCTCCTGAAATTTAAGCTTGGCACGTCCAGACATGTTTGTAGGATCAGAGCCTATTTTGCAAGTGTCAGATAATGAAAGTCAGGGAAAGTCAGAAATTTTTAACACCACAACATAAGTCAGAGATTTTCTAACACCAGAGCCTCAGGGGCTGGAGCGAAAGAGCACGAGCTCATTTTGGGAGGAAATAAAAAGAAGGAAGAGGAGAATGGCAGAATCGAAGTGTGAAAAGTGGGATTAGGCTGTGAATGGGGCTGGGTGCAGGCAGGAGGAGGCACGAAAGGTTCAGAGGGTGAAAAAGCCAATTAGTTGAGTATAAATTTTTTAAAAAAAAGCCAATTTCTGAAAAAAAAGGGGAAAGAAAAGAGAGGTGTTAACTTAAGGCAGCTAGGGAGAGGATTAATCAAGGAAGTGACAAACGGCAGTTAGGAAAGAGCGGGATTCAGGAGTGAAAGCAACTCTGCCCCGTTATTTATTTATTTATTTATTTATTTATTTATTTATTTACTTATTGATTTATTTATTTATTAATAAGGCATTTAGAGTGTATAATGAGCCCCGGTCCGTATTTCCAGGCACAATGCCGTCCCCTTCCATCACTTCCCATGGGTTCTTTGGAGATGCCCAAATTCCCCGGCTGCTCCTGTCTGCGGCAGCAGCCAGGACCCCGCTGACACCAGTGAGTTGCTCCTGGATTCCCCTCGGATGTCGGCACAGGGGCGTCTCCCTGGGCAAAGAAAGAAAAAGAGAAACAGCCATTTCCTCCTGTTTGGTATGGATCTATTTTTCTGCAATTGGAAACCAAAAAATCTGGAGGTTTAAAATCAAAATCAGAAACAAATTCTGCTCACATGCATTCACATGTATCTGCAACTCATTTCCAATTTTAGTGGACGTATGCACAAAGTTTTGGATGTAAATTAGCATCCCTTAAAAATCTTCCAATAAATTCTTTGGCTGAAAGCATGCAATCAAGCGAGTGAAGAGAGATCATGTGAAATACTTACTTTTAAATGCTTGCTATTACTTACTTGTTCTTATATATAGACTTCTGCTTATATAAATATATATATATATAGTGTATGTATATATATTCTTGTAGAAAGAGGAATACTGTTGCAATGATAGGGATGTCCCATTGAAACAAGTCTAGTAAAAACATATCTAAGCAGAGGGAATCCTCTTCCCTTCTGTCTTCTGCACATTGCAGGATGACAGAAAACAGTGTTGGCCAGATTCAGCCTGGAACACTAAAGCAACAGCTGAGGGAACATCTGCATACAGCTGGAAGATGCAGTTTGCATGGAAAGAGAGTAAATAAAAACATGAGATGCCACAGGCCAAGCTTTCAGCCGAGTTAAAACAGCATTTCTCCCTTAAACCCGCTGGACCCATGCCTATTTGTATCAGCTGAGAATCTAGACGGTTATCAGGGCTTGCCAGCTCAGGGGAGGGATAAACATAGCTCTAAACAATTAGAAGTTCATTAGGGGCAAAACGTAAAGCACAGAAAGCCAAAACCAGAACAGGTCGGCATTTACACTCTTGTAACTTCATCAGCTGAAACATTAACATTTTGTGGATTTTTTTTCTGCATGGGTAAGTCTAAAGCCTCCTCTAAACATTACTTTAGATTGCTTTAGTTATTTTATCTAGAGGCTTTTTTTTTTGGTTTACTGATGTGTCAGCCCTCTTAGCACAGCAGTTATCTCAGTCTAAAAGTACCTTACACTTATCACTAAGCTTACAGCAACCGTATATCTGATACAGATACCTTAATCTGTAAAAGCACTTCATAATAGTTTCAAACTAACACACTGCGATACAAAATCACTTGTATACAAGACCTGACCTGCAGCCTACCTGGAGCATTAATCTGACAGTGAACACCTGGAAATCCGAGGAGGACAGGAGCAGCTAGCCCAAAATATAACTTCCGTGTTACGCCTTGGAGACTGACATTTACCCCAGTGTGAAGAAATAGCAAAAAGACTCATGTACCGTGGATGTCTCTTTTAAATCATTGTTATTTAAAGATGGATTTTAGTCACAAAGAAAACACACCAATTTGTGCAATTCCAGGCATTTACACTTACACTGATTTTATTACTTTGCCAGGTTATCCTGGCTTTTTTTCTCCAAAAGTTTAAAATTTTTCTCCCATGTGGTTAGGGGGTGGATAAGGCAACTTGCTTACAGCTTTTGTGACACTTATTTACAGCCATCACCCTGAGGCCATGGCTCTCACAAGTAAAGGTCTGTCCTAATAGATTTCTTGCCTTTATGACTTACATTTTACTTCCAGATTTCCAAAGATCTGGGGGGCAGGAGGAGGAGAGGGAGACTGTTTTTGCAGGCATCGTATTGCTGCAGGCAACGTGCTCACGGTGGCTCTGCTTGAGCAAACGCTGGCTCTAGATGGTCTCCAAAGGTCCGTTCCAACCCCAACTCTTGTGACTCTGTGTAATTCTTACAGCATCCCCTGAAGATGGATGGACTGTGAACTTCTATTTGCTGAGAAACAAAATAGGAAACCTATGAGGACTTTTGAGTCCTTGAGTCTTTAAATTCCTCATAATGAAGTCTCATTATCAGCACACTTTGATGCAGGTGTGCAGTGTCCCTGCAACGAAGACAGTATTGATACTCCAGAGGGCTGTGCTGCCATCCAGAGGGACCTGGACAGACTAGACAACTGGGCGGTCAAAAACCTCATGAAATTCAACAAGGCCAAGTGCACGGTCCTGCACCTGGGGAGAAATAACCCCAGACCCCAGTACAGGCTGGGGACCGACCTGCTNTTGATGCAGCTGTGCAGTGTCCCTGAAATGATGACAGTATTGTGGACCATGGCTATGGCAGTGGCTATCCCAGCCTTGAGCAACAGCACATGGAAATGGTAAAAGCAGCAGAGCAGGAGGCAGCACCACACCGGGTGGGTCTGCAGGTGTGTTCCCATCACCACGGGAGCAACAACAAAACAGCATCTGCTGCACGATAATGGCTTTATAAGGCCTCACCGCGTGAGACCTGATGTCACTAGCAGCAGTTGTTATAACTATGTCTTTTTTTATATGAGCTTTGTCATGCGGTACATAGGATGAATTATTTTTACAATATGTCATTGACATGAGAGCATGTTATTCTTTTTTGGCAGATAGAGAGCTACACAGAGATATTAACGATGGAAATATTCATTTGTTTAAGCTTTGAGCCATGGAAGGCCTGTTTTTTTCAGTGTAGTTTTTGTTATCGAGGGTAAATTGTCCAGCTTTTCTGCAAACCAGACCTGAGAGCTAACTCTTTGCCCATTGAGTCCCAGGGATGGAGCAGGGGAAAGGACAGCTCCATCAAACCAGGCTGCACGAGAGAATCAGGTATTCACAGCAGCGATCTAATCTTTAGAGGCTTTTGCTGATAAACTCTAGCAAGTTTCTACTGCGTATGTGTGAACTGCAATATCTCCAGCGCTTTCATCTCGGATAACGTAATGTGAGTTTTCAAAGGGAAAGCAAAAAGCTCATGCACAATGCAAAGAACATCCTCCTGCCACGTTTCAAGTCCTCACTCCAAAGTAGAATGTCTCTAGAGTATTTCAAAGCAAAGCTTATCAGATTTCCCCGCGTAGGAACATTCTGCGGATGATGTTGGTCACCTTTAATGATAGGTTGCTGTACCAATCCTGCCTACGATGCAACCCTTTGAATCCATAGGTTAAGTTCTACTCCCAGCGGCATTCCTATAGTTATTATCTACATCTGTGGCTGCTACACGGATGCATCTAAAGCCAATTTTCTTCTTTCAAGTTGAAGTCCGGATTCCAAAGTTTACTCTCACTTAACTCTCTAAGCTGGCTCCAACATTCCCAACTAATATTTCCCCACATTATCAATAAGGTCTCATCAGCTAACGGCAGTTGTGGTGTGTCACAGGGAATATCTTTGCCATTTGAAATGTGTCCTTTATGCTTTTTGCATTTTCAGTAATTTCCTCTAGCATTCAAGCCCCCAGAAGTTAGAACGGACAAACAGGGAAGCTCACCTGGTTATTAGCAGACTTTAGGCACAGGCTTTTCAGCAACTTCCTAAGGCGAGCGGCACAAAGAGCTTTCTTAGTAGGGAAAATACTGACCTGGGTGTTGTCAAATCTACTGCAGAGACGGGTCAGGTGAGTCTTGGATCACACACTAAACAAAAGCAATTATTCTAATCCATAGGAGTTTGAAGGAGAGGGAAAACAACAACAACAACAGACTTCGTTCTCAAGATTTAATAGGATAATTCATACTGAGGGGAGCACTTAAGTTGGAGGGACTTAAGTTCACTGAAGGTGGAGTAATATTATATGAAACACCATAAGAACTGATGTTGCCCACAAACAGGGGTAATTTACTGTTACCTTTCCAAATCCAGGCAGTTAAAGAATAGCTTAAATGTCTGAAATTTCATGAAATGAATTGATTTATGAAGAGGAGAAAAATGGGCCAAATACCATTCTCAGCATGCAATTAATAAGTGTAAAATGTCTATATAATTCCTAAGTAAATATAATAAATATAATTCCTAAAATAAGCTTAGGTTGGCATATACAGACGTTGTTTGGGCTCAGTGATGATCAACCTTCCTTTCAATGGGAGTTGGGAGAAAAATCTGCAGCAGAATAACTCACCACATATTTCGCTGTAGGAAATTTCCTGTATGTGTATTTCTGTGCACCCTTTCACCCTGCTGTGTCCAAATACACAGAAAAATACAGAGCAAAGGACTTTCTAATGTCATTCTATTTGCACTAATTTCTCTAGTACTAATGCTATCTTCTAGCTCTATTATCTTCATGCTAAGATAATTCTCATTTATCTTCCTAATTCATGAAGTCCAGGGCTACCAGAATGAGCATCACTAAGGAGGCAAACGATTTGTTTTGAATATGCACCTGACATTCCAGACTTCATGTTAAAGTCTGTATTATTAGAGGAAAAGAAAATATTAATAAGGAGGAAAATGAAACATTTCTGAAGATGATGAACGAGTATGTAATGAAAGATAGTGGAGCTTGCAGTGACCCCAAGGAAGGATATTTCCAGCAAACTGACAAGCCTGTGCAATTCCTGTTAATCTTGCAAGTTAGACACACGTAGCATGAGGAAAATGGACTCCAATTAATGTGTTTGTAGAGGAAAATGCTGCTTCCATATCCTGTTCCCCAACGGAGCTGAGAGTGACTTTCCAAGATAAGACCCTGCTGTTCCCCAGCTTGTAAATAAGGTGAGAGGAGATTGGGCGATGGGGGGTTCAGATGGCAAAGAGAATTTGCCTTGGTGCATTTGAAGTGCTTAGACTGCAGTCTACAGCTCAGCTGTTTACCTGGTTTCTGGGCATCCTTTTTATTTACTGTCAAATTAACAAGCCTTGTCCTCTGTTGATAAGGTGTCCTAGTGCTCAGCTTAGTCCAACAATTTCCCCTCTGCAGCCTCAAGCTTTTATAATGTCACATTTATTTTGGTGACTCCAATATATTCATCTGTGAGCCCCCATGGCTGCAGTGCATATTAATTCTTTAAGCCTGACCCAATACAAAATTACAGCCCAACAAGGAGAACAAGGAGGTCCCTTCTCAAGGAAAGCTTTTTTTTTTTCCTTTATAATTCAGGCACTAGGTATCAGGTATTCACAAGCATTAATTCCTTCTCCAGTATCTTGTCTTAGAGACACGTCTCACAGAGGATTTCTGATGTGGGCAAATACTGTGATCTGCATCAATTCCACCTCGGGCTGATTTCACAAGCTGAGCAGAGCTGCGTTGGCTCCGTGCTGGATTAACAGACCCGTAGCTAAAACAACTTGTGCTGCGGGAAATGTGGTGACATGACGAGTCCAGCGAGTCCCAGTCACCTCTGGTCATTAACGCACTCTTTGGCACTCTCAGTAGGCACAGAGGAGCTATGCGCTCTTGCCTGGGTTCATAATCTTTGTGGATTCTCTTCATCCAAATTTATATGAAGTAACTCTGCGCCTGATGGACCTTCTGCTGGAACCGCTGTGAGTTAGATAGACCTCTCTGTCACTCCCTGTCCTGGGCTGCTGTGACAAATGAGTGGCTAAAGTTGAGCAGATGTCACATCTTATCTAAAATGTACATTAATACATAACATGATTAGTAATAGCTTAAAAAAAGAGCATACAGAGGAGGTGAAATTTGGTTTCTCTATTTGTGAAAACCACATCATTCACAAATAAATCCAGATCAATAAAGAGGGACAGGCCTCCTCCTTCTGAAGGGTCTTGGAGATGTGGGCTTTGGGAAGCAGGTTTGGATACGTCCTGTTCCCTTGCAGGGTGGCTGAAATGTGGGATGTGCAGCCCAGTGACGGGAAAAATCCTGTTGTGCACATTGATATATAGGGATAAATGGGGGGGGGAGTAGGACAGAGGAAAATTACTCTCTCCCTGTATTTCCTTATAGGCTGAGGTTCCATTTCTTCTAACCGCACAGTGCTCTCTCCAAAGGCTTCCCCTGGTATAAATGCAGTGACCTTGATTTGCGCTGGCCTCTACCAGAAAGTTAACCATGGGGAGAAAACAGAAGCGATTCATGAGGAATCCCATCTCCTTAGAAAAACAGAAACTTCCGAGAGCGCCACAGCTGCTCCCCATTCTTTCCTCTGCCTCTTCAAATTCTTCCTCTTGCACCAAAATAGACTATTTGTTTATTACAGCAGGAACTAATATTTTCCCTGTAGCCAGTTAAAAGAAATACATCCTCTTTGTGGCTTTGAAAATCCCTCCAGGATTATGAATGAATACTTCAAGAGTGTATTATAAATTCAGACATGTCTATTGGGCTTTCAAGTATCACAGCGGGAGCTTCTTACTGAGGCAACCTGAGGGTAAAGGCTTTCCCACCTTTCCAAAGTGACTCCTCCCACAAAATTTTCTTAGGCTGAAGTTAAAAAAATATATATATATATATAAAAAGCAGCCTACCTAGCTGAGCTTCTTAGAGCTCCCCCATTCTAAGCAGAGCTGAATATAGATATAATTTCACACAAGTGCATATCCCAGCGATGCTCCTGCTCTTGCTGCCGCACGCGATCCCGCTTTTTAGTTGTTTGGGAACAACGTGCCTTTTATCGCGGAGTCGAAGCGGGGTGGTTAAACACTTGCTTGGCAGCGCGGGATGCGCCTGTCCTGGATGCGCCACGAGCATAGGTCACGACGTCCCCAAATGCTGCGGTGGCTGCGACGGCAGAGCAGGATCACACAGAGCCCAGCTCCGCCGCCCCCCGCCGCGGTGCTGAACCAGCAGCTCTGCCCTGTTTTGATCAGATGCAACTCGGCGCTGACACACGAATCAGGGACAGGACTAAAGGGAGAGGGGAGGAATCGGCAACAAAGAGCCAAAATCAAGGGCAATTGGGAGGAAGGAAAAAAAAAATAGGACTAAAGACGGTCTAAAAAGCACGTAGCTTTGAATCTATATGTGCTCGCTTCTAAAGGGGAGTGTTGTTGCTTTCAAAGGGATTTGCACATTTGCAGCTTTTCAAATGCACATTGCCTCGCTTAAAAAACCTCCAGTGGGCTGAGCCTCAAAATGAGCTGCAAGATGGAAAAGGAATTTTAGCTCGGGAATGAAGGGCAATTATTAGAGAAGTGCTGCCATAGAGTCTTTGAAATGTAAGAACCACCTGCAGCAACTGGTGTAGGTGGTACTCGGAAGGCTGTATTTGATGCTGGCGAATTGCGTATGCGTGCATGTAACATCATAAAGATTAGCAGAAGGGCTCAAAGTAGTAAATACATTGTCTTTATGGATGTCAGCTAAAAATACAGGGCAACGTCAAGGGAAAAGTTAAAGAGAATGGTGATCTGAGCATCCTTCTTGCTCTCTTAGAAACTAGAAAAGAAAAACTGGCATCAAGATGCTCCAGCATTGTAGCCAAGGTAGATTTGGGGTGGTAGCTGTCTTACAGCATGCAGGATACAGAGCATGATGTGTCCTACATGGTCATGTCTAGTGTCCATGTGCATTCCTGGCACTTTCATAGCATTGACGGGAAGGAGCTGCTATTCAAGAAATTTCAGAGAAATAGCATACATTTTTCAAGTTCAGCATATAATTTCAGTATTTATATAAATTTGGAAGTGTGTATATTAGTTGCCACACTAATGTTTTTCTTCTCTTCTATGGTATTTTGTGCTGTAAAGGGGAGTTTAGACAACCAACACTTCTGCAGATCCTTAGCTTTAACTGTAATTGCAGTGGGGCAATACAGTATAACAATACAGCACAAGAAGGATTATATCTTGTTTTGGAAGTTTTCTTAAATCGAGTGTTTCTTTTGGATATTACTTTCTTAAGAACTATCTTAAATCCGTGATATGTGCAGGCATCTCTGCAGGGCGGTGGTCTGAGCCACAGTCACCCCTCAGATGCTCTACAGGACAGTCATGATGAGTGTCCCAGAGAAACCACACGCATCACCTGACACATCCATGCGATTTGAGAGAGGCCCTTTAGGTAAAGGGCTGATAAAAATCTACTACTTCAGCCAAGCCTTAACTGCTATGCAAAAATCTGCACTTCATTATTCCATTTCCTAATGAACTCCTTGTACTGGATGCAGGAGTCCTGTATTTCCACGGGTGAAACTGAAGGCCAGGTTTCTCCTTTGCTGTCAGTCCAGCTTATTAAGCCTCTAATTTCTATTTATGATTTTACATACAGAGCCCTTATCCCTGGTGAAGTCTATTCACAAATTCTCTGTTATAGACCCAGCACAATAAGTCCCCTAGTTTTAGTTAGCAAATATAACAGAAACAAGGGTAGAAGCAATAAGATCTTATGCACTAGGGAAAAAAAAAGAAAAGAAAAAAAAAGAAAAAGATTGTTATCTCCATTTTTCAATTGCTATTAGTGAGAAAAGTAGCCAGCAATATGTAGGTCAGCATCCCTGGCTGCTTCAGTAGCCTGAGAACAGTTTAAAGGAAGGAAAAGGTTTCCCTTTGTGTTGAATAAGTTACTCTATACCCATGAAGTATCTGTGTTTCACCCCAAAGGGAGAAGCGTTACCAGCAAATGAATGAAGGGGCATTCTGTGTTGTGCTGGCTTTGAAACAAGGGAGACAAGAAGAGCAGATTCAGCCTGGCTTTTAGTTTGCTGCCTGCTATTGTAGCGGGGCTCCTCGGTTAACTCATTCCAGTCAGCTGGAATCCAAAGGGAGGATAACAACTTACCCCAGCACGTGCTGGCCCTCGGTGCAATAGCAGGTGAGGTGCCTTAATGGTGTGAAGGGAGAGGCAAAATCTGGCCTTAGGCTATTAGTTATGGGAAAGGAGAAGAAAACAAATAAACCAACAAACAAAAAAACCCCCAAGTTTTTCTATAGGTCACCTCAAAACTCCAACTCCAATTAATTGTGGCTAAAATCTGATGGGTTCAACCATCCCCAGGTGGCCACCATGGGATGTTCAGCTCCACACTGCTGCCAGGGAATGGACTTTGCTAAGCTGCACTGACCTCCCCGGCACACAACAGCGGAATCCGTGCTGGAAGCATGAGGAGTTCTTGCACTGTACAGTCCTATGCAATGATAGATGGATGGATAGATAGAAACCTCTGCTGTGAACGAAGCCCCTCAGATCGAGGAGAGAGAATTCCACTTCAGACCAGATGTGNCACAACAGCCGGATCCATGCTGGAAGCATGATGAGTTCTTGCACTGCACAGTCCTATGCAATGATGGAAACCTCTGCTGTGAACGAAGCCCCTCAGATCGAGGATTCCACTTCAGACCAGATGTGGTTCTCCTCCTGCAGCCCAACACTGTGATGAGGGGTGCAGACCTGCACTGCTCTGTCGGGACAGTTGGGAAGGACATGGCCCTTAGCAGGCCTGTATTAGCAGCAAGTATTTCAAAGCCATCCTCGTTATCCCTTTGGTAAGCCCAGGGACAACTGATATCATTACCACTGTATACTTGTTATCTCCCTGGAGGTATTCCAGCCTTGAAGAAAATATACGTTGACCAGTTCATTGCTCTGCCTGGCATCTGCCAAGGCAACCCTTGGGCTCGCTCTAGACCACGTAAGACTCAACTCAAAGCACCAAATTGGCGACCAGTTTCAATGCCTGCTCGAACTGGGACATGACCTGCCCTCCCCTAACTGAGGTCCATCACTCTCCATCAGTCATTGAGCTGTTTTGAGGTTCCTTAACATTTGCCCCTTTTGTTGCATTTTCAGTACTTGTAAAATAGTAGATAATATTACATCAATCTGCTCAAAAGTAATTTTACTGTTTTTTAATATTCTCATTTTCCCTTTCTTCAGATTTTTTTACACATTATTTCCATTTTTTTTAATTATTTCCTTTTCTATCTTCAACCCTTTCCTGAACAGAGCACGTGGAAAAAAAAACCTCAAAAGTGGGACATATTTTCCCAGTTTTGGTCCTTACTATTTCCCTTTCCTTACTATTTCCCATCCCTTCCATTATTTCAAGAGATAGTTTTGCAGTGTCCTAGTTTTTAACATCCTATTACAGATGATTCTTGCAGCTGCAAAGCCCTGCTAAATCATATTGTACTACTCAGAAAAAGTTATTTAGGGCAGGGATAGTCTTTTTGGTCTATGTTCGCACACAGATATTCTGAGCCAGAACTGAAATTCAGAGGTGCTGCTGCAGTACGGATAGTAAGCAACTGCTGTTAAGCAGGAGTTAAATATATCTATTAACTTATAGGTGGTAGACAGACAGGAGGAAAGAAAGGAGGAAAGAAAAAAAGAAGAGAAGAGTTCTGCTGACCCAGCGTTTGGATATTTGTGCTCTATACCAGACCTTTTATCAGTTTTGAAAGCAAAACCAACAAAATCTGACCTTAAGTTGCATTTGTTAAAACAGAAGATTTTACAGTTCTGCTTTGGGACACAATCACCATATACCATTAATACAGAAGAGAGGGAGGGAAAAGGGAAAAAGGGAACAGGACTTTCTTAAATTAGATCTAGTCTAACAGGACAGTAACTTGCAACCAGAGATTAAGAGTAAGGAGAGGCTAGGAAGAATAAAAATAAAATAAAATAGCCTTGTTTGATAAACTTGCAAGTAATTTAAAGGCTGCTGTTCCCTTCCCCTCAATGAAGTGACTGAATCATTAAAGGGCTTTTTGCATCCAATAGACTAGCTTGAAAGTCTCAGGAATTTTGATAACAGCTTCTGCTTTGATTTTGAATGAGGCCTGCTGGACGTGATATTAGTTTGTGTTCCTGGGTGAGCTGAAGATGCTTTTCTCTGCATAAGTGTGTGTGCAAGTGCACGAGACCCAGTGGCTGTGTCAGGATGGATGATCTCAGCTTCTGGAGTGTCCAATTGCACAGGCTAATCACCCATATGGGCTGATTTCAGTTATTCTCTGGGTGACACAATAAGCCTCTGCGCAGCAAAAACAATATGATAATAAAGAAACCCAAATATTAACGACTCCTGGTATTGTAACAGCTGAGTTTTGCAGGAAACCCATGTGAAAACACTGACAAGCACAGCAGGAAGGGCTGGAAAGAGAAATACATCTCCACCAGTATCACTCCTCTATGCTAAATGATTTTGGATAAAAGCACATTTAATCCTTAGATCTCAGATACCTGAAAGCATCTGATTCATATTTGAGACTGGGTGGACTGGAGTCAGCACTTTCAGAGGGTGAAATACCCAGGTGTGGGCGACAGCACTGATTTTTTGTAAGTCACACCTGCCTTAGTATGTGCCTTAGTCTGGAAATTGCTGGCTATTATTAGCGTGATTCAGGAAGCAGATCAATCCAAACAGTTTAAAGTGATGTTTGCCAATGAGGACTAGAGCCTGTTAAAGAATCCACGCAAAACCAGCCGTCCCGAGCCTCTGCCTTTTACCATCTGGCTCTCGGGACCCCCTGCCTCCAAGCACACACGCACAAAACCCTAATCTGCCTTCCTTCCCTTGAGATCCAGCTCAGAATGCAGCTTCGTGGGCTGGGCAGCAGGAGGAGGTAGGGCTCAAAATATATTTGTTTTCAGTGCTATCCCCCAGTAGCTACAGTTCGCTTGCCACAGATCAGGAGAGACAGTTCTACATCAGTGCAGACACTTGAGATCAATAATATAATTTCTTCCAGTCACAGAAATATACTTTACTGGTAAATAGCTGGAATTGACTTAAAAACACTTTCCAGTCTCCACCAGATTCTAAGGAAAGTGAGCTCAGAAACAGTATTTTCTTCCAACAGTAAGCAAAGCTTGAGAGTTCACAGGCTATATTATATTAACTCTAGGATTTTCTAACTTTTTCTGATTTTAAATTGCCATTTTTTTAACTAAAGGAAACAATATGATGAAATTGGTTGTGCTTTATCATATCAGCATTGAAATGGTGCTATTTAGACTCTGAAGTTCACGTGTCTGTTATGTGAATAGGATAAAATAAGGCCAGAACTGCTTTTCTGTGGCTTTGCTTCTTCTCTGTACATACAGAGGGGTGTATGTACATTGTAAAGGAAGGGAAAATGCTGTGACTGACCTGGATCTGCATTTATCCTAGTTAACAGCTGCTCCATACCTGCTGCTTGCAGCAAAGAGCCTTTTTAATGGACTTTGTCTCAGCGCCTTCCACAACATCTGTTCCCTCACGAAGGAAAGAAATGCTTCTCTTAGGGGTTTTCTACACCTATGTTTTTATGCTCATAGTAAAGTAGTGTGTCTCATTTGACCGTGGAGCACTTTATTCAGAATAAACAACCTTTTGCCTTAATATCTTTTATTCACCATACTAGGTAAGAAGTTTATACCTTGAGAAACAGAAAAGGCATCCAATTTTCATTGAATAGGTGTTGTGCATTGTGCGGTCTCTCCATAAGCTTCTGATGCTCCTGATTAACAAAGGGAAAATATATTGCTTACTTATCTATATCTGCAAAGAGATTTAGTTATGTAATCAAAAGTAATTCAGTGCTGCTTTAGCTTTGGTAGTGGCTAACAAGAGGTAGATCACACACCCAAGAGAAAGAAGGATCAAAGGCCCTTTTGGCATTACTAAACGCTAAGCACAAAACCTAAACATTTAATCAAGGTGGAACAAAACCTTAGACTCATGAGGCCGGGAGCTTTTTCCAATGTTAGATAGTTTGAACTTGAATCATGTCTAAGAGTCTATTAGGACGTAGATGAAGCAAACTGAAGTCAGGTGAGAGAGGTTAGAATTTTCCAAAGGATTTTCCAAACTGCCCCAGACTTGAGTGGTTTCGGACAATAGGGGCAGAGCTATGACGGCCGTCACTCCTGGAAAAGCATCTAATGGGATGGAGGGCGATTATGACTCTGAAACACAATAAATGCTTCAGAGGGAGGCAAAAAGAAAAGGGGGCACCTGACTGCTTTTGTAAGGCTGCTTCCAAACGATACAATAAATCTTTCCCAACCAATGTGGCAATCAGCTGGGATCCTGGAGCATAAGATTTGATTATCCAGCTTACCAAACACAGTGATGGCTGGCATACAATTACCCTAAATAATTATACTAATGCATTATTTTCATGGTAGTTTATGCAAGGGAGCTCTGGATCAGAATCCAGTTTGCTATGCCCAAACACATACGAAGGAATTGGGGTTCTTTCCCCAAATTGTTCAGGGAAGGTGATAAACAGGCAAAACACATGAAATGGAGCCACCGATACTGGCTGGTGAAACAAGCAGAAATCGCATTAAACGAGGTGTTTAACCAGTACTATTTCTGTACAGGCATCACCAGGGAGTAGACTTTTAAAGAGGAATTAGAGGGATTACAAAGCAATTACTTAGGAGTTGTCTAAGAGGAGCTCCACCTGTGTACAAATGCAATACAGAAAAAGCAAAGGGGCTTAGCTGAAAAAATAGTAATTAAGTGCCAAAGGGTGGCATCAAGAGGAGCAGTTGTGGAAATGACACCTAATTAGTGCAGGAAAGATGGTAGATAAAGGAGGAGCCTTGAAATTAGCAGAGAAAGGGCATCCTGCAAAGCAAAGCCACAAGTGGATGATGACACAACGAAACCGAGAAATCAGGAAAATGATCCCAGGAACAACTGCTTGATAATAAAACTGAGGTAAGATGAAATTTACTGGAATGGGGAGAAAGAGGTCATACCTCATAAGATACAATTATGAGAACTCTCTATTGCACCCATATATATTGGGAAGTATAGAAAAACGTAAAAGAAATCTATATTCCAAAGAAAATGAATGGAAAAGTGATAGTCCCCAGAAGGATGTCAGTGTTCATTCCTGGAGATCCAGAAAATGTACTGTCCTGCATATAACTGTGTGTAGGAAAAGTTCTGTAATACAGCAGAGCAGAAAAACCTCATGGAAGACACAATATGAGCCCAGGGTTTAACTGTATATTGGGTAGCTGTAGAACTGCATAAAAAAAGAAATCAAAATTGTCAAATAAAAGAAATATAAACATTATTCCTACATCTACAAATGTTTGCATCTGGCTTTGTAATTGGGGCAATTACCAGCCCAATTAGCTGCCTGCATGTGTAACTAGCTAATTTGTGCACTTCAACTTGCATTTTTGTGGTAGCGACAGCCTACCTAATTGTGTCCTGCACTTTCACTGAGATCTGGTAATTAAAGCGAAGGACGGGAGAGCCTAGAGGTTTCTGCGCTCCTTATTCAGTGTGAGTCACCTGTTGATGCTGTTGTGTCACAGGTAACCGGAGCGGGCAGCTAAATGGCATTTGTCATTCCCGCTTGGGAACTGGCCATCTGCAGAGCCGGTCTTGCCCTGCGCGTTCACACAGACCAGAGAGGATGATGACCTTGAAGAGGATTTCTGCTGAGGACAAAATGTAGTGCTGGTCCAGAACCAATCCCTCCCTCTCAAATTCTAAATCATTTAAGAATAAGATATTATTTCTGCAAAACATATTATGCTTTAATACAAAGGAAGAAAAAAAGATAAATTGTCTCATTTCATAGTGGTCCAAATTTCAATATTTGTTTCCTAACGCTTTCATATTTCACATTCACAGGCTTCCCAACACCATATAGTGAAATTTCAACCTAAGGTAAAAGACTGAGGGCCACAATTGTACTTACTACTACTAGAAAGAGGACAGGAGAGATGGAGGAGACTGCCAGGAGTTTATACCTCTGCTAAATGGAGTATTTGTGAACTGATTGTAACAAGCAGATTGTGCTCCACGCTACAGACAATGACAAAACTCCAAAAAACGTACTGATCTCTACCAGTTTGACCTAAGTTTTTTTTTTTTTTTTTTTTNATTTGACCTGAGATAAGTTTTTTTTTTTTCTTTCCTGTCCCCAAAACAGGCAGTCAGCCAAGCTCTGGGTGCATGAGCAAGAGTTTAGCACCACTTGNCCCCAAAAGAGGCAGTCAGCCAAGCTCTGGATGCATGAGCAAGAGTTTAGCACCACTTGCCAGATCCACCCTCAAGCTGTGGCCGATCCCCCAGGCTTCAGAGAAAGTCAACAAAAGGGTTTGGATGTGTTGTGCAAGAAGAAATCTCAGCCCTTCTATAGAGCTTGGAAGTGATGAACTAGAGAGGAAAAAATGTGTCAAAAATGAAGTTCGCATTGTAAACCATGGAGATGACAATATATTCCTTCCACTCCTTTCCACTTCCAGAAAAGAAATAAAGGACCAGAGCTTTTACCAAAACTTTTGTCAGAAAAATATGATGAGATCTGAGCTTGGACAGAGGGGGAGTTTCCTTAGCAAGAGAACAAAATAACAACAACAAAAAGTATTGTTTTTAAATAATCAGAACACTCCATATTAAAAATACATATATATAATCTAATATGATTTTCAATTAGTTTTGATCATCACAAAGAAAAAAGTAGTCAAGTTAAATATCAAAATGGAAAGTATTCTCTCTGGTTTGTACTGTTAGCTAGTGAGAATCCATGCACGATGGTGTTCATACAAAAAAAAGAGAGCACAAAAGAACATGAACAAACAGAATTCGAGCAGCATTTCAAACCCATTGCTGGTACCTGCAAATCAAATTCTTATGACTCACGACTTAAAACACAAAGTAAGTTTCTGTCTCAAGGTTCCTTTCTTTATGATAGGATCTCTTTCATACACTTCATGGGTGCTCATTTCACTTTGCCTCTTATTTAGCTTCAGAGCTTCCCAATGGAAAATAATGATTGCCTTTTAGCTGCATCTAACTAGGACAAGAAGCTTCAAGAAAAGGCACCCACATGGGTTATGAGAGCACAAGAGAGAATGGCACAGGCCATTTGCAGCAATAACAGAGCACATCTTGCATTCACCTTGCTGGAGCTGAGAGGATTACTGCTGAATTACACTGCTATCACAAAGAGCAGAATAGATCCCATTGACTTGAAAATGTTGCAGGATTGTTCTCTATGATTCACTACTGATTAAAGCTTTGCCCTGAGCAAACAGGTCTTGATTCACTCAGCCTAACTGATGCATTTCCCCTGAAAAGCTAGTTATTCAAAGTGACTAGAAAATACAAGTCACCTCAGGTGACCTGGTCCATTTAGAACTGGAACTGCTCCCTCAACGCATGCATCTCACCAGAGGGAGCGTTTGGCACCTGGATTCCTATTTTAGCTGTGAATCCAGCCCTGTATCTTCAGTGGAGGCCTCATTTCTTGGAGTCGCCTCATTCGTTAGTAAGGGACAATGCACTGGAGAAAGAAAAAACAGATGGATGGAAAATTACTAAATCATTGCTGATTCCACAGGAATCAATTTTAATGATTTCAGATCACAGGGTCTCCTGTAGACCTTGTGCGTATCCATACCAGAAACTAGTCTCAGCTTCTGTAATGAGATCTATGCAAACGCATAATCTGATCAAGAGTGTTCCACATTTCGGAAGAGCAGTCTGATCCATAGCAGATGGATCAGCTGAGACTGTTTCTTCTGTAATATCCATATATATTCCTTTTTTCATAATTTTTTTTTTTAATTTCTTTTTGTTTACACTGTATCGTATAGCCTGTGTTATATCCCACTACACATAAATACGTTCAGTTGCTAAGAGCTGAAAACATCAGCTATGGCTGATATTGATTTAATCATCATTTAGTAAAGGACTTCAGAGTTTGGACATTATCTATCCAGCATGGAACGATGAACAGAACAGTTCTTATTCTGGAGGAAAGGCAACTGTAAGTGGGAGGCTGCTTCAGCTGGCATGGAAAGATGGCACAAAAGTCATGAGTGGGTGAAGGAAACCA
Organism: Crypturellus undulatus; assembly: GCA_013389825.1. NCBI lineage: Eukaryota > Metazoa > Chordata > Aves > Tinamiformes > Tinamidae > Crypturellus > Crypturellus undulatus. The sequence goes on from VWPW01029483.1 coordinate 187,826, forward strand.
AAGCTTGGGTGGAACAAAAGGAAAGGGTTTGGGTGTGGATGGAGCTGGTGGTGGAGCTGCAGGCTGGGGTGACACATTCTGTGCAGTTATTACATATTACAATGCTTTTAATTATCTCTCATGCCGCACATTCCTCTAGCGCCCTGCTACCATGGGTGGAGACTGATGGGAAAGGGTATCTTTCCTCTCCTGCTCCATGCAATTCAAATCACGCTGATAACTGGTGAATTCCTAGAGATAAGGCTCTCTTATTTATTCAGCCCTTCGAAATGTAAGTTGAGCCTTGCCTAGGTGTTTTACCCTGCCTGTGCTCATGAATGTTTTATCTACGAGAGCCTAAGTACATTAGACATACCAGTTTTTGCAGTTGTTAACATCGGAGGCCAGTCTTTCTTGTCCGTACCGTGCTCACTCGTAGCGTGTGAGCTAATCACTAGGTAAAGCTGATTAGACAAAAAGTAAAAACAGGGTCTGTTCTTCCTTTTTCTTCAATGACAAAATTCCTTTCTGACAGGAAAATGCACTTGCCTCGCAGTTGCATCATATCTGATTATAATTGGTACAGGCACTCCCAAAACATAGTGCCAAATCACGATCACGAACAAAGAGACCTTATTAAGTTAAAAATCAAATAACCTATACCATTTTTGCAGATAAAGCAATAAAATAGTCACATCCTATTTTTAATATCTTTTGAGGGGTCCTGTTTGGGGAACAAGACCTAGAAATGAGTTACTAAACTCGTCTCATTTTGTTTTTCTCTTTACTGAAAGAATTCACTGTGTTGATGGAATCAGCTGACATCTGGGGCCTGGATAGAGCAGACACTTTACCACAGCAGATTTTATTTCCTATCTCCTCTGACTGTGAAAGAGTTTTGCAAACAGGATGCCTGCCCCTTGTGAAGGAGAAGGCTACTTGTCCAGCATCTCTGTTTAACACTTTTTCTGTAAGAATTAATAGAACGCTCAATCTTTCTCTCTTGACAGCCAGGATAGGCCCAGGCTGCTGCTAATTTTGAACAAGTTCTCCAAAAGTTTTCTGAAAGGAGAGCATGATACTTTCCCTGTCTTCTCAACTGTCTCAGTTTTGGAGCTATCATCCTAACCTGTCCGAAGCTGTTGAGCTGTAATAATCATTATCTGCAATAGGGAGCAAATGTCAATTACCAGCTCAGCATTTCTCTGTTATCTGCCACAGCTGTCCTTTCTATATAGATCCTATCCTCTCTATATAACTTCACCTCTGCTTTTTTTGCTGGTCCTGCCTATAAATTTCATTCAGATTTTACTTCTATGCTACGTACACAAACAATACTTTGGCACGGTAAAAATCACCTCATTGGAGAAGGTTTTGAGAGAGAGTTAAAATACTAACGCTAACTGTCCTTGTTGATACTTTCAGAACAGTCTAAGGAATGCACGTGGTGCTACAGTTGTGTGCTCTTAGGAAACAGAAAAAGAAAGTAAGACTAATGAAAATAAAGAGTTTGTTGTCTTGCCAGAAAAGGCTGGCATTATAAGAACATCACACAGAGGAAGCCAAAAACAAATCCACAATGAAGAATTTCTCCAGCAAATAGGAAAGTCTGTAATAAAGAATCTGTTGGATTATACATAACTGCCTACTAGTGGAATAAATCATATTGAAGATCATATTGTATCTTATCTAAAGCTGAAGCTCCTAGAATCTCATTATCAAATTATTTTATGAAATAGTTCATAATATTTTATTGCTTGCAGCAATCCAGCCGTGCCTCCCTCGTGATGGGATCCTGCCTTGGGAAGGCCTTGTCTGCTTCCCTACGGCCTTCCAGCTCTTACTGGAACGGCGTTTGTACGGCTTTGGTATTAAACTCTGGATTAACATATGTTCCAGTTTGAGGTGATGAGGTGCTACACCAGCTAGAGCCATATAAAGCCTTAAGATAGAAAACATAAATTCAGGGAATTCTGAGCTATCAGAGTTGCTGCTCCATGCTTCCAGAGCCTAACCAAGGGCCACCTTGTTATGTTCTGTAGAGCACAACAGTGTATTTTGAGGGATGAATATTATATTATATTCACTTTTGCCGTTCTACCATTTATCTTTTGTCTCATACACCAGTAACATCTTATCCATGTGTCACTTATCCCATGGGAAACAGAGAAAACAAACAGAAACCAACTATTCCCCCTCTGACTCCTGACTGCAATATTAACTCCTGTTGCTAAATTAGGAATTTGCTTTGCTGATTTGCTTTTGTTGTTTTCAGTAAGCACTTCTGCAAATAATCAGAAGGAAAGAAGGTAATTTAGGGAGGCCTCCTTTGTGGAAAAAAAAAAGGAAAAGAGAAACCTCACCAGCTTCTTGATGCACTGCTTGTGTGCTTAAAGCACAGATTCAAAAGATTAAAGCTGCTCTGAAATATGATATACTGATCTGAAATGTCAACATATTCAGTATTTTCATGCCAACAGTTTTATAAGTGGTCAGGCTGTGATGATAGAAAGGGATATCTTTTTTCATATAAACTTACTGAACTATTAACTGCCTACAACTGTTTGAGTACTGTGTATTTTTGAGCAAATATCATAAGAATCAAGTTACGAATCACTCACTATAATGATTTGGGGTTACTACTATAAACTGTAGCCTTCGAGATTGGTTATGATCTGATTCTGTGGCTGCCAAAATCAATTGCAAAGTTTACACGGGATCAGTACTTAAAAAAATGTGGAAAAATAGGCAATGAGAATCCCCCTGCAGGGTGTTTTTTTTTTAATAACTCGGAATGTGAAAAAGAATAGATCTAATTTATTGAAAATGTGCTTCTTGGTATGTGCATGAGAAGGCTGAGCCCCAGACTGGGCAGCTCCCTCTCTCAGCAGTGACAGAAAAGATTGTGCATTTCAAAGCAGCCTCCTTGCAAGTCCAAGGAACTTTTTGTTATGTAAATGAGCCCAACTTGTTTGTTTTTGTTGATGTTTTTAAATGCCAAGTTGTAGATATGTCTGTTGTGTTAAACACATCAAACAAGGAACCAGAATGTCAGTCTGCTGCATTCTGGGCTCTGCTGCAGACACGGGTAGTTTGCTTAAGGTTGCATTTCAAACAGCAGCGCTTTGATGCTTTAAATACCCAGCTGAAGAGGGATCATTAACACGGGGAGTAGGAACACGCAGGCAAATGGAGATGCTTTGCAGGAGAGGGATGTTAACAGGGCTCGCCAAACCCAAACAGCTTCTGCTACAAAACGACTTCAAAGCAATACACGGGCGTGCACAAACCCAGAGAGTGTCACTGCCAATGCTGACTTCTCATCCCGGCAGTGCCACTGAGTGACAGCGGGAAAAAGGGGAAGCGAAGGGAGGAAAAGCAGAAAGAAAAAGAAAAGGAGAAAAAAGTTCTTCATTAAAAGGTCCCTGGGCCTTTTTGGCCCCTCTGCTGCTTCTCAAGTTGTCTTTTGAGCTTTATGATTTCCAAGTTGGAAAGACTCACACCAGGTTTCAGCAGGCGGAGGTTTGGGTGCAGAATTTGTGAAACGCAGAAAAAAAAAAAGTTTGGGCTCTCAAAATGACCTCTAAAATATTGCCTTCACAATCTTGCTTTTCTAGGATCACCAAAATATCTCAAGATAAACTGAGGATTTTTTTTTCTTTTTTGGAAAGCATGTGGATGATTTTAGTTTCAAGACAGGAAGACACATTCACAGTTGTTGCATTTCAGTAATACCTCCAATATGTGCACTTTTTTTTCCTTTTAAGAATGACTTATCATATTAAGAACTGAAAAAAAAATAAGAATAAACAAATAAACATTCTTAGGTGGATTTCTACTTTATTCTTTAAAGTGTGGCAATCCTCCAACCACCTAGCGTTTCCAGTGCTACCTAAATTAGTAAGAACAGAATCGGATCATTTAGAGTTTGAAAAAAATTGCAAAATCTGGTCAAAGTTATCTGTGGCTGTAGTCCAGTTCTAGTATTTGTTTGAAGAAACATGAAGATCAAAACCAGTCTCATCATTACTATTTGCAACGTGGTTGTAAGCGAAGCATTACCAGAGGTGAGCGAAACTAAAGATAGGAAAAAGACGGGTTGAACGGAGATAAAATGTTTCTATTAGCCAGTTGGTAGAACTGGGAAAAACTTGTAAGCTTTGAGGCACATAAACCTTTCCTCAGGCTAAAACCTTTTGAATTCAAGTTTTCTGATCTTTTTTTTCCTGATTTATCATTTGATCTAGTATGCTTTTATTTTCTCCTTTTCCTGTTTACTGTCTCACATGGATAGATATTGGTCTCAGATAGAGGGAAAACAAAGTCCCAAACACACGACAGAACCAAATACTTCTTGTCTTCAGAAAAAAAAAATAAAGAGTATTTTTCCTCTTGGGAAGACGCAGCCTGTTCTTGGCAGAACACGATGAGTCCTGTGTTCATCGGCCCCTTTGGTAGCTCAGAACTTTGAACCTCTGTTTCTTACCACACATCTTACCCGAAAGGAAAGATGAAGCACAAGTTTTGAAAACGCTTTTCATTTATATCGGGAAAAAAAAAATAAAAAAAAAACAGTTCAAAGCACTGCTAGCTAGTGGCCAGTGCCACAAAAAGCCGTGTGTGGGCAGATTAGAGGCTGAGGGACGGGATCGCTTGAGCTGAGGGCGAGCGGAGGAGTCACATGCAGATGCTGCAAGGCTGGCGAGCAGGGGGAGAGGAAGGGAGAAGAGCTGGGGGAAAAGGGAATAGAGGAGGGAACAAGGAGAGCATTGTGGGCCCCGCACAAGACCCTCTTCGTCCCTAGCTCACATGGAGACCACAGGACTCACTAATATTTTAGGAGAGAAACAGTGGACAGAAGACTCCGGAGCAAATTGGACTTGACTGAAGAATCTTTCATGGGGTCATGAGAAAAGGCAGGTTTGCTAATACTAAGCATTTTCAATAAATATAAGCTTTTTATTTTTAAAAAAAGTGTTTCAGAAACTTCCATTCCATGTCAACATTATCATAGCCCAATATTTCCGAATTTCATTTTGAAAGAACACCCAGTTTTAGAATATGCTACACATTATGCATTCTAACATAGTATGCCATTAAAAAATATAATCAAAATAGTTTCCACTGATTGTTTTCTTAATCATATCACAACAAAAATAATGACTTTTCCTGTGATTTCCCTGAGATAGGAAGTCCGATCTAAAGCACACACCAAAATTAGTTGGACACCCATTGATTTCAGCAGAGCCGATCTTTGAGCTGTTGAAGAATGGAAGGAAGAAACACATGACAATAAATTGAGGAATTCCTTTTTAAACAATGCTTTGCAAATATACCCCACGATCTCCCAGGCCTGCCTTTGATGTGAAACTCCCCAAAGCTTTAACTGTGCTCATACAGGAAAGACAGAATCGAGCTCCCAAACCAGCCCAGAAGTCACATTCTGTTCTCAGCACCATGGTATCAGCTAATGAAACATCACGGACTTGGGATATATCTGCATCCAGAGGGACGAGTCCATGCCACAGCCGTGCATATGTGACATTAACTCACCAGGGAGAGTCGCGTGTGTGGTTTGTCATATGCTCTTGGGGGAAATCAAAGCCTCGCTATGTGCTATTTTCCAGAAATAGCCATTGCACTTCAAAAGAAAGACAGAGCTATTTGGAACAGGATTTGGTAAGTTAAAACCTGCTCTACCAAATGAGGACGTGCTTGTTTCGCAAAGCTGATTCTGGGTCTCTTCTGGATAAACATGAGAAAACAGAGAAGTTCAACTTGGGCAGACTCCAAGGCAATGCACACTGCTGCTCGGTCAAAATAAAAAATAAAACCAGGTTAAGATTAGCACCCGACCAGATTTTATTGTGTTGTGCAAAGTAGTTTTTGCAGTGGGAATGTTGATACAACCGCACAGTTGTACAACTGTAGCAGCAACCGGCGCTGCTACCGAGACACAATTCAGAGTAAGCTCCATAAAGGAGTGTTTTGTAAATGAATAATGACTTTGCTTAAAGCCAATCAACATCAAGTGCGTTAGGAAAGATGAAATAGTGCTGGGAGGCAGTGGGAGGTAGAGGAGCCTCAAAGTGCAAACAGGTGCTGATGTCCCTGCGGGGGGATTGAGTGGCACCGACCTTACGGGCTTGTCACTTCTGATCAAAGCGAGCTCCGGGACCACATAATCACCAGCGCCCACCTTTTAAAGGATGCCCTGATTTATCATCTGTCACTGTTAATAACTTGGCTACTCCGTCTGAAATGCTTAAGAACATTACACAAGGATAACATTTCAAAAAAAAAAAAAAAATTAAAAGAAATGTGTAAATGTTTTAAACTAAAATGCACCGAAGTTCCCCCTTTGAGGCCATCTGTTGTGGGAGACCACCTGTCATCAAAAGACCACCCGAGCACATAATATCCCATCATTACAGAACTATCCCCTTGAAGCCATGGATTTTAAGTGTTGGAATAAGAAGGGTGTATGTTACAGACATTGTTGTTATGGGGCTTTCCATAGAGTTTGAAGCCCTAGGATGACAGCCATATGTGAATAATGGCTTCGTAATAACATACATATGAAATGCTGCTTTGGGAAAAATGCGATAAGAGATCTGAACGTTCCTCACGGAGCTCTGGGCTTCCTCTCAACTGTGGTGCTCGCCCTATACCATCCTAATATCCCATACCTAAATATGAACCTTGAAACTACTAACTTCATTTTATTTTCCTTTTAAGCTATTGTTTCACTGAGAAACAAGATTTCCAGCACTGTAAGCAGAAACAATGCTGTAGGTTCTTCTCTGAACCCCATTTTTCCGTGCCATTCTCATGCTCTTATCTCATTAATCTCTGCAATAAATAGGAGTAGTCCGCCAAGCTACTCCTGACTTTCTGCCTTTCTTCCACCTGGCCCTAACGTATATGAAGACGAGATCTCAACATAGAGACATAATTTACACAGTCTGAGCCAACTCCTACCCCCTTGGGTAATCCTCAGCTCTTGCTGAAGAGAACAGAGGCCTCAAGCCTAAAGCTGTACTCAACTCCTAATTTACACTATATGCGTGTATCAGCACACTGGAGTTTGAGATATTTGTATCCGAGCAAAACTAGATAAACACAACTGGACTGTAGCAAAATATCCTTTCTAGAAGGCAGTTCTGAATTCATGTCTCTTCCTCAGCGAGTTTGCTGTGACCTGNCACTATATGTGTGTATCAGCAGACTGAAGTCTGAAATATTTGTATCTATCTGAGCAAAACTGGATAAACACAACTGGACTGTAGTAAAATATCCTTTCTAGAAGGCAGTTCTGAATTCATGTCTCTTCCTCAGCGAGTTTGCTGTGACCTGACTGAATTGTTAATGTATCCACATATAGGTACTGCTCTCTGTTAATGAGCAAACACATGATAGACCTTGACAGTATTTAGAGAAAACCCTATCAAATTCAACAAATAAGAATATCAACATGATTTTATTATCTTTTTGCTAAAATTTAACATGCATTTGAAAGCTAAACATGTTTAATAAAAATATCTTGGAGATATTTTCTCAAATATTTTTCAGTTGTTTATCTGTGATTTTTAATTAATGTGTTAGTTAACTGGAATTCTAAGAATAAATTTTTCAGGCAGATTTTTAATAATGTTACATGAAATGACTGAAATGTTATTTTAAAGTAAGAATAACACTTTCCCTTAAGAGTTATAGCATGAGTTGTAGCAACCTCGCTCTCAAACTGGTGAAGCTGCCAGGAGGTGCAGTTGAACAGGAGGTACAAGAGGTGCAAGCTTGGAATTAATTCATTATCTTGCAGTTTTGCTCTGTTGACAGTGAAGGGCCTAACCTGACATACAATTAAACTCAGACCGTCAGCAGCAATCCAACCACGACTGAATATCATTCTTCATTTTATTTTTTTCTTCTAGGATCCTGGGAGCAAAATGGAAGACCAACAGTTAAACCAATTTTTAAAGTCTGCGAAAACTACAGACAAAAAAGTGAGGTGCTCATTTCAGTGGCTCATGTATTGTAAGAGTCAAGCCTAAAACCATTCTTGACACATAAATCTGCTCCTAGTAAAGCTACCACTAATGTTTACATCAGAGAGAGACTTCTACTCAGGAGGTGCCTTACATAACAACCACACATGCACTAGGGGATTCCTATAGTAATTTGCAACGCACAGTTTATGTTAAAACGTTGCATTGCTTGGGATCTCATATAACTCGTCTTAATTAGAATGCATATGGTCATCAGAGTATTAATCCAGTAGTTTCAGAAGTGAATTTGCTTAGTGCAGTGTCCAACTTTGGGCTCCAGAGGGATTGCTCTGGTGGGATTAACCTCCAGGACATCCCTCTATGACGCCATGTATCAAAGTGGCACATAGGAGGAAAAATATATTCCCCTGCTCCCGTAAAAAGGAAAAAATTTACGTTGAAAGCTGCCATGCATGTGCACATTTTAGACATAAAGCTGGTTAATCACTGCAAGATTGTGCTCGCCACTCCAGTCCCTGGCCATTTGCTAGAAACAGTTTTAGAAGCTGCATTTAAAACATTTACAAAGACTCAAGGAGACAAAAGTTTCCCCAGGGCAGGACGTACATTCTGGAGAAAACAGGGCACCGGCACACAGCCTTTTTGCTAGAAAGGCCCCAGCTGCTCCAAGGTGACTCGCAGGAGCATCCACGAAGGGCTCTTTGCCTGCAAGGGCAGCTGTGTTAATATTCCTGTCCCGCCAGCCAGCTCCATGGAAAACTTCAAGTTCACACAATGCTTCGTCCAAAGCTTTCTGCAGTTGTCTTTACAATTTCAACAGTCTTCCTAAAATAGCACGCAAAGTTGGGACTCAGGACTTCCCCTGCTCTTTCTCCCGATCTTTCCCTTAATCTTCATCCGAATATTAGCGATTCAACAACTCTACAACCAAAACCGCCCCCGAGGAGCACAGACTGTGCTGTATTCCAACGGGAAGCTGCTATCCTTACCCTGCCGCCGTATCCTATGCAAATCTAACAGGGTGTTAACCAAGGATCACTGCTGTAATCTGCACGCTCTGCAAACACAGCACTACTCCGCATCGCTGCAGCACTTCTGCATCACTAAAGCTCCTTCACGGTCGTTTTTCTCGGTTGCAGAGGGCTGCAGGGAGATGCAACGTCAACATGCATTTATTTAATTACAACTTGTACTCTCTTGTCAGCAAATTACGGCTCTGTCTGGTTATACTCCCAGGCAAGCGTAATGCCTCTGATATTTGCCGGGTGCTTTCAGCAGATCATTGAGAAAACAAGTTTATTAACCACAAAGCACATCAGAGAAAGTTTAGAACACAAAATTATCAAACTAAAGAACGTATTTTATTTTTAATAAAATAGCAGAGCATGAAAAATAATTGTATATTACAAATATATACAGCACAAAACTGTGCACCCCCAGCACAGTAAAGAGCATCACTCTATACAAAGCTTCCCTTTGCAGAATCTAGTGCTTCTTGATCTATTCATAGTGAGAATTTGTTTAACAATAGAAAGAGTCAATAAGCCCTTTGGGTCTCTTTGAATTGATCCCCCCCCTTTTTTTTTGCACAAATCAGTCCAAACGTGTATAACATTGGCTTGATTTCCATTAAAAAGCCACAAAATGTAACACTAAAGGGTTTCTGAGGACTAGACCTCTAGTTCTTTTGTTAAGAGATTTCTTTTGTTGTCTTTATGTACAGCAAAATACTTGTTTCTCTTTTCATGTCATGGTAAGAAAAAAAAATGTATTGCACATTATTCTTATTCACAAAGTTTGTGTCTGGTGCAGGAAGTTTCTCTTTTAGTGAAAGAATATTCGTGAGCAGTTAGAGATTGGACCTGGTTTTAGGCACTCCAAACCCACTAGGCTGAGAGGAGTTATAAAGGATTTCTCTCTTTTTTTTGAGGTTAGCACAGAAGTTGCTTTCACAGATAGTGAAAACTCACACTTACTGAATATAGGCCTCTTCGGGACCTTAGTTTTCCCCAAGAGACAGTGCTCCCTTGAGCACTTTGAAAGAAAATCATTGCTCCATAAAATCTGATCGTGCCTTGTCACTCAGAAACCTGTAGGAAATTCAGCTCAGTTACACGGAAAAAAGTTAAATAGTTTTTCTGTTTGTTATTGTTTTTTTTTTTTAATCTGAGGCCTGGATGAAGTATTTTGCTACAAATTAGTACCAGAAGAGGTTGTTTCAATTCACAACATTTCTTTCACTGAAAACCTTCCCATAAGTACATTTACCTTCCGTTCTTCCCCAGCTCCTGAATTCAGCATGATACATTTTTTGTCTTGAGCTAGTAAACAAAAAGCACCTTTTTAAAAAAATTTCTGACTGCTACTGTGGACCTGTGTAAGTCTGAGATGAGATAAACCCTTGCCTGAAACCCATTCACACACACGTGGGTGGCTGTAACGTTGATTCATATTTTGCATGGTGAGTTTTCTGCGGATGCTGAGGTTTTTTGTAGATTCCACTGGTTGTAATGACACTTGCAGGTTTTCTCCTACTTCTCTTCTTCAGTCTTCGACTACAAACATTTTGCCAGGACTGAAGGGTCTTGGAAGTCCAGATCCACATCCCACTAGTAATGCCAACAACTAACAACATAAAAATTTTGACCATAAAAATTTCTACTGCTGGAATGGAGTTATTCATCATGCAGTCTAAATTTTTAGTCTGATTGTTCATCTTGCATTTCTGTTGAGTTGCCACAATTTTCCAATAATCCATATTAAGTCTCTCATAAAAATAGCAGGCTATCACACAAGTTGCAGGCACTGTATACAAGACGGAGAAGACACCAATCCTGACCATAAGTTTCTCCAACTTGTCAGTATTTTCTCCCCCGGTTTTCATCACCCTCCTGATATGAAAAAGGGCTACGAACCCAGAAAGAATAAAAGAGGTGCCAATGATTAGGTAACAAGCCAAAGGAATGAGCACAAACCCAGTCAAGGCATTCACATCCATGCTTCCCACATAGCACAGGCCCGTGAGCTCGTCCCCAGCCACCCTCCTCATCACGAGGATCATGATGGTCTTCACGGCTGGGATGGCCCATGCTGCCAAGTGGAAGTAGCTGCTGTTTGCCTCAATCGCTTCGTGTCCCCACTTTTTGCCGGCTGCTAAGAACCAAGTCAATGTCAAGATGACCCACCATAAGGAGCTCGCCATGCCGAAGTAATAGAGAACCAGGAACACAATGGTGCAGCCCGTGCTCTCCAGTCCCTCCTGGATGACATAGAGCTGCCCGCTGTCCCTGTCACAAGCTATGCTTTCAGCACCTGAAAAGAGGCGGATGATGTAGCCCACCGAGTAGACGCAGTAGCACATGGAGAGGAAGATAATGGGCCTCTCGGGGTACTTGAAACGCTGCGGATCTATCAGGAAAGTGAGCACGGTGAAAGCGCTGGAGAAGAAGCACAAGATGGACCAGATGGCAATCCAAATGACAGCAAACTGCTTGTCCTCCCTGCTCCAGTAAACGTCGACGCCGGGCGTGCAGAGCGGCGCGCAGGACGCGCTCTTCTCCACGTGGTGGAACTTGCCGGGGTTCTCGCAGGACGCCCTGCCCAGGCTGTCCTTGTGCTGCTGCACGTCGTGGCCGCCGCTGGGCCGCTGCGGCCGGAACATGGGGGGCAGCATGCTGGACCCGCGGGGCGGCTCGTCCGAGCCGTTGTTGGGCGCCTCCATGCACAGGTAGTTGGGGTCGTTCTTGTTGGGCAGCTTGCTGCAGTCTAGGGAGTCCGGCCACTTGAAGTTGAACTGCTCCATGATGGGAGAGCATTTGAGCCTGGCCTGCTCGCACATCACCCTGCACGCCGGGATGGGCGTAGAGACCTGCTCCGTGCACATGGGCGCGTACAGGGAGCACAGGAAGAACTTGAGGTGCCCGTGGCAGCCGTACTCCACCAAGGGGGCGAACTCGTGCAGCTGGATGGCCGCCTCCCTTTGGTTCTCGTGGCCCATGAGGTTGGGCATCCGCGTCATGTTGTAGCCGATGTCCTTGCACATGGGGATCTCGATGGGCTGGCACCTGCCGTCGCCGGGGCGCTCGCTGTCGATGGAGCTGATGCCGGCGCAGAGGCAGGTGAGGCAGCCGAGCAGCAGCGCGCCCCGCACGCAGCCCCGCGCCGACGGGGCCATCGCCGCGGCCACCGCCACCGC
>VWPW01029485.1:0-38950 GCA_013389825.1 Crypturellus undulatus
ATAGTCAGACTCCTGGACAAGCCTTCGGAGTCTTTCTGTAACATTCTTAATTCGGGCCCCGGGCAAGCAGCAGACCTCTCTGGACAAGAAGTCTGGTCTATATGTCAGTGCCTCCGTGCTCTGCAGCAGGGAGTCACCCACAATGATCACCTGCCATTTCTTCCGGGTGCTTCTTTTCTCCTTATGGGAAGCAGCCTCAAGGTGTGGACCTGACTGCCTCTCTGTAGGCAGTCCCCTAGGTGGGCCTTGGATCATGACTTCCTCTATCTGATCCGCAAGTTCCAGGGCCTTGTACCTGTTGTACGCGGGCACCAGTGGGGGGCCATGGAGGGGGTCTCCTGCCACCTCGAGTAGGGACCTGTTTCCATTGTTGATCACCCCTCGATGCTGTTAATTCTGCTCCCTCTGCCCTATGGCAAGAGGGTACTGGATTTACAGACTGAATTGAGGAGTTCTCTGAGTGGCCTTCCTGGGAAGACTGCAGAACGCAGCTCCACCAGTCTATTTCTCTTTCACATTCCCTGATAGCCCTCAGCCTTTCTACCTCCTCCAAAAACTTCTACTCCTCCAACAACTTCAGCTAATGGGAGTAATCAGTGTTGCTTTAAAAACAGTTTAAATTACATTAAAAAAAAAGACACAGCTTGCAGAAATTATATGTTACATTTCTCTAAATTAAATTTCCCTCTATAAATAGAAATATCCAAGCAATGGTTTTAAAATGAGTGGGCATAACCATACAGGCATAATCATTCCAACCACTTACAAGATCTGTCACATTGATTTGTAAAAGCAGGGGCTTATTTTGACAATAAATATTTGAAAATATAGCCAAATGCTAAATCAGATACAAAGGAAAAGAAAGGGTCCACAGGGCACACATGATCTCTGCTAGCCTCAGATGCAAACCTACAATGTCTTGCTTTAACAATGACTATCTTTCACTGCTCTACTCCAGAAGAGCACATATCCATTACTCTCATCCATAATGAAATGCCAAACATAACTACAAAAAAAAAAAAAGACATGAACAGCTTTTCAGTCAATCGTAGAGGTGCATGAAAGTGAGCAGGCATACTTCTTTGGCAAATTGTCCCAACACTTACAGCAGTGTTTCAGGCCTAGATGCTACTGTATATTTGAAATACTGCACTGATTTTTTGCATGCAATCATTCTGAAAAATATTTAATGAAAATAACAGCAACAGTTAACTTAAATCTTGGTCACAAGTATCCTCACAGAACACTACAGATTAAGGTAAAAATCTATTCTGGCTTTAGGCAAAGTGGTTACTTAATAGCTAGTGATAACGCAATGCATGCATTTTTCATTTCTGTATATTCATTCAGTGCTGCTGTCAATTAATTAGCTGTTGATTTGAAGATGTCAAAGTTCCCAATGATGGTTTTATGTGCAATACAATCAACCTCATTAAATTTCTTTTATTTCACAGGGCAAGCACGGAACTCAACAAACCTAATAAAAGCAGTATGTTGTTTTTTTCCTTCTTTCTCTGATTCAAGATTTACTGTTGCTATACACAAAAATGTCTTAGGTGGCACATTACAGGATGAAGTTTCTAAGTTCTTTTTCAGTACAGTAAGCAGGATACAGGTGCAATCAAAATTAACTCCCTTAATAACAGTAAATATTACTGTTGTTTCCATATGCTGTACAGAGAGCTCTATATAATAAAGAAATTTGATATCTCCATTATAATGATGAATACACTGACCCTTAAAAAGCTGAACTTAGTGCATCTTGTGCAGTTTTAACTATTGAGTAGGAAAATAAGAAATTATTTAAAACGGTATCACATTTCATCTGCTAAAGGTGAACTGTAGCAACACAGAGAAGAGCAGGCAGCAACTAAGCATTGGAAGGGTAAAGCAAAAATGCCCTTGACTTTGAAGCAATGGATAGTTTCCATAGCTACTCTTTGCACTTCACAGTTCAGATGTGGAAGGTGAACTGAGGGAATGCAAGTCATACCCTCTCCCTCAATGTTAGCAAACTGACTCTCATAACAATACAAACAAAAAATTAAAAAGAAAACTGTAAGAACATATGATTCCAGGTTCACCGCTTATGACAGTATACATAAAAGATTCTATTGTGAACGTCACATTCCAAAAGAATTCTGTAAGATTCCTAAAAAAAACCCAGCAAGCTGTTCCACTTATCAAATTCGCCTATTTTTTAAAGTACACCAGTTTAAAACCAAGGAACAATATTGTTTAATACAGAGCTTACCTGCTTCATAGCTCTACGGAGCAATTGGCTAGCTTTTTAAATACGAGTTATAACACTCCACAAAATAATCCCACGTATTACTAAATGTAATAATTTCTAATGCATATTTTGGCTGAAGAAGTTTTTATTAGCTCACTTTCTGCTTTAGCATGATAATTAAGTACATGACTACCTTTCAGTCCTTTGGCCCTGTTTCCACGTCTATAGTTAGCTTATTGAATGAGGAACGTTCAGTGAAAAATCTTGGACTGGAAAGAATACTGGTCGCAGTCTACCATGTATTCCTACAGGAGCCAGCAGTAAGCAGCACAGTACAGTGGCAGGCAGTATTCCATAACAATTCCATAATATCCTCATGTGCTTCATGCAAGAACTGCTCGAAACTGTGAAACCATGGTGTGAAACTCGCACCTGAATCAGCACTTTGGACATCACTTAACCAGAGGAATTAGAAAACTGTCATATTACTAAATGGTAATTAATCACTTCCATCATAAAGCATCTTTGGAAAATACAAGGCTAGCTGATAACAGAACAAATCATATTTCTTAAGGAGACAGTCTTCATCTGCGGTGTACATTTTATTCAATTGCAATAAAAAAAATACAAACTGAAACTAATCTGATACCTAAAATTCATCATGCAGATTAAAGGCAAGTTGAAGAGGATGCTAAGCAGTGAGGCTTTAAAGTCTCAATACCTGCCCCATGCAAAGCACAATCCTGCTTGCAGCGCACATGGCTTAAAATGTTCACTTCAGCTGTGGTGGGGAAGACAAAAGCCATCACTAAGGCATAAATTACCTGCAAACAGAACACTGTCGTTGTGGCTGGAGAGCAGTGAACATCACTATGACAGAGTAGTTACGAGGTGGAGCCTTCACAAATCTTCGGAATTTGTCTCCATTCATGCGGACGACTGAGCGCCTTGAGCTCCATTCCATAAGCTGTTCCACCTTTTCAGTCAAAAGATTCTGTAATCAAGTACAAGAATGAGGAAGACTTAAACTTCAACATCTTTGTGGCTATGTTCTGCCTTTGCATTCCTCCCTGCTCTCATTCACTTATATGGAGTGTAGGGGGACGTATCTATGAAGTTGATAGCACAACTTAGTCTTAGATGTATTACAGCTAAAAACAAGCAGTTTTTAAGGCTCTTAAAATAACTCAATCTGCTCTTAAAGAAAATAGATATTTAAATGAAATGAGACATACAGGTTGCTACTTCAAGCAAAAGAGTACACTAACGTTCACTGGCTAAATGAAAAATGCCATTAAAAAATGGAAGGTTTAGAAAAGGCAGCATTTCATTACATTCATTCTATACTGTAAAATTCACAGCAGGATACTGTCAGTCACTCATATATTAAGCTGAAACACAGCTATGAAGAGATAAATAGTCATTATGTTCAGAATTTTCCTGCAAACATGCATCTTATTTGAGCAGTGTTTATGTTAATGTACTTTCTGTATCTTGCTATCAACAGAAACAATCACACTTTGTTACACACTCTACCCAGACACTCCCCACTGTGAGATGGTATTTTTCATTTCTTTTAAGATTGAGATCAACAAATCATTCTGGTTGATCTATGATCACTAAGGAAAAAATACTTTGCCTGTGTGTAGTTTATCTTTTAATGAAGGCATTCAATCATGTGAATGATTTAAAGACAGGTAATGAGTTTTATTAAACGGTAGCCCTTGTAGAAAATGCATTCATTTAACCATTCGTATGAAGGTCAATTTAGATTATTATTTTTCAAATTAGAAATTGATACATGCTCAGTAGAGGCTTGCTAGAGTTTTGTAAGTAGCCTTTCAGTGGGGTTGCCTTAATCACGTTCTAAGTGAACTGCCACATTTAGAGCAGACTAAGAGCAAAGCAACCATCCACCTTAGTGCTCAGTTTCCTGCTAAAGGACACTGTGGAAGCTGCCTACAGTAAGTAATAGGAAGGGAAAAACTAGTTGAGAAAAATGGGATAATATGTCTCACACAGCAACTTAATGCTAAGGGAGAGCAGGAAGAACACAAAGAAAGAGACACATATGGAGACAGAAAGTGGAGAAGGGGCAGCAAACAAAAGAGAAACTAAGACAAAAAAGGAAAGAAACTTAGAAGGTGCGATAAAATAAGCATGAGCTGGCAAAAAGTTAGAAAAAACAAACAGGATCCAATATGGAAGGGAAGAATAGATCAGCTTAAGAAAAAAAAAAAAAACATACTGGAACAGGGATCCTCCAGGTCAAAGAACAAAATGATGGGCAGAACAAGGGTAAAATTCAAATGCTGTACAAGAACAATTGTTTGAGCAGGGAGAGGAAGCATCTTCTCTAAGATTTTTAAAAATACAAAAATATAAAAATTCCTTCATCTAATAATATTTTGGCAGATCATCAAGGCTACATAAGAAGTCAAGATACATATACTGAGAGAGAGAGGGAATAAACTTCAGGGATAAGTGAAAAATATATTTGCAACAGATATTTTAGTACAGTACTTACAGCCAAAAAAAAACCAAAACAACCCCCCCCCCCCGAAAAAAAAAAAAAAAAAAACAGAAGATGGTCCTTGCAAGGAGGACCTGTATTTTATGATGAATTTCAGGGTTACCTGAGCTNTCAAGATACATATACTGAGAGAGAGAGGGAATAAACTTCAGGGATAAGTGAAAAATATATTTGCAACAGGTTTTTTAGTACAGTACTTACAGCACAAAGAAAACAAAACAACCCTCCCCTCCCTCCCGAAGGAGAAAAAAAAAAAAAAAAAAAAAAAAAAAAAAAAAANAAACAGAAGATGGTCCTTGCAAGGAGGACCTGTATTTTATGATGAATTTCAGGGTTACCTGAGCTGGTAATTCAAGTTTTGATACTAACAGAAGTGTTGATCATCACAAATTTTGAATAGTTTTGAGATCATTGTGTTTATTTGGTCCCATAAGGCATTAAAAATAATCCTTAATCATAATCTGATATTTACAAACACCATCTGAATGACAGATTACCATTTTGCTAATCATGAGAATACCAATGAATCAATACTATGATTGTTTTATTAAGTTATGTGATTTAAAAAAAAACAGCACAGATATCAGAGAAAAAAAATGAAGTCTACTCATTTCCAGGATTTCTTACAATTGGCAATGTCTGGATTATACCTTAGTGTTCAATTCAAAAAATACATTAGTTTTAAATGGTTAGTGTTCAATAAAACATAAACTGCTGAGAAGGTGAAAAATAGTAGGAAAGAGGGAAAATCTTCAGTAACTGAAGCAAAAAGATAAACTGAAAAAAAATAATAAAAATACATAACAATTTTTAAATTAACACAGAAAGATGAATTATGTTTTGGTACAGTATCCAAAGTATCCAAGTACAGCATCCAAGTATTCTAACACTCCTTGATTTACTTCTATTCCAGAAAGTCTTTTTCTACAGAATAATTGATACAAGAGACCAATGACTCAAGAATTCACAAGGAACTCTGGGGAATTTCCTGCATTTTAAGGATTTCTGGCTTAGAACAACTTTACAGACAGAGGCAGGTCTGATACTGCTTTGTCATTTACAAGACATTTGCACAACGCATGCTGCTGCACAAGCTATCACCTTTTTCACACCTCATTTAATAATAAAATTCTCAAAATAAATCTCCTGTTAAATGAGATTCCATTTTAGCTCTGCATTTCACTTTTTAAAGTTCAGCACTGCTTCATCAAATGGCACGCGTTTCAAGGTTACAACTGTATTCTTTGACTTCAGATCAAAAGCAGAGCACCTACTTTTCAGTAGTACTTTTCTACTTAAAAGGAAAAAAAAAGTATATTTTGATCAAATAGTAAAATTAGCAGAACTTTATAACCCAAAATGGACTTTCAGATATTTTTATAATAAAGAAAATAAACAGTAAAGTTTGCAACATAGAAGCTTATTTTTAAAGTGTGTTGCATAAATGTACGAGTATGGGCTGTATCTCCACCTGTCAAAAATTTTCTCCTCTTTATAAAATTAGTGTGTTAAAAATAAAGGGAAACAGATAAAAAAATAAAAGTTAACAGAGAGCATTCAGAAACAAGAGGTACAAGTTCTGTTGCCTTACTGGAAAGAAAAGCTGTTTTGAGATATTTCTGAAGTATTTCTCAGAAAGCACTGTTAGAAGAGTCCATCCCAAATATCCTTGCCATTTACTGTATTTAGAATGATGACATGACATGAACTTCAGCCTTTAATAGGT
The DNA here is from genome assembly GCA_013389825.1 of Crypturellus undulatus. Classification (NCBI taxonomy): domain Eukaryota; kingdom Metazoa; phylum Chordata; class Aves; order Tinamiformes; family Tinamidae; genus Crypturellus; species Crypturellus undulatus. The sequence continues at coordinate 6,493 of VWPW01029485.1, forward strand.
TTTCTTCTACCAGCATGCATTTTCTTACCAGCAGCACTTCATTACCAGCTATGCAAACTTAAATACAAATTTATATAAACTGCTATAAATTGTCACAAGAATGGGTCATCACTAGGATTCTAGACTTCTACAAAAATCTTACTGAAATGCCTCTTTTCATCAATTTGGTAAACTTTCCTCTCAAAGGAAATCTAGAAATAGGAAGAGATGGCTAAGTTCTGACCAAATGAGTAAGGAAACGTGAGGACTGAAACAGACAAACGTTTACAATTTGGCTCTATAAAAGAGAGAGGGAGAGACATTTTCTCAAATTTGCCCAAGACTGATAGTTTCCTGATGCTTTCCACAGTCCGTGGGAGAGACCTTGCATTTGTTTAAACGTGTTTGTTTAGTTAGAGAACTCCTCTGCCCACTTGCCAGCTTTACGCTGCTAACTCAAAGCGACTGTTTTAACAGATGCACTGGGGAAAAAAAAAACACAGACATAAATCTGATGAAGACAAATTCTTCTTAGCAGAAAGCTGCAATTTTGATGGTGCAAATGGAGTAACTATCAAAGGGCTAAGAGCTAGCAGTCTCCTGATAAAAGCATACAAAACATGCAAATCAGTGAGGGGGAGCAGCAGCCACACATTATTTATTTATTTTCATTTTCTGATGCCTCTAACAGAATAAAATGATACATAAGATCTATGTGTGAAAATAGTACAAATGTTCACATCTTAACTGCCATTGCTACAGTGTGTCATAACTAATGAAAATAGAGTTTGTAGTAACATTTTTTTCAAAACTGAAAAATTGAGAAAATCGAAATCCAGAAAATTGTTGATACCACATCATGAAAGCAGATCTTTATTTAGGACAGGGATTTCCCCCGAAGAGAACACCTATGAAATCCACTTTTGTTGCTGAAGAAGGGGTAGAACACTATATTCTGGCCTCACTCCTGTAAAGTAGATGAGCAGTCCCCAGCGAAATGCGGCTCTTAGGACAGCAATTCCAGCAATTCTGCCTTTGTCTCCACAGCTAGCACAAGATTTTTCCACTTGCAGTTGTTCACATCACTGAGTCAAGAACAAAGAAAAAGAATAACAAAAAGGAATGAAATGCGCCTGTTCTATTCCCCAGTCTCCACAGATTTGATAAAAGAGAATATGCCACCTGTCCAAAACACAGGCAAACTGTGACAAATTGTGACCGAGAAGATGCTGGCAGGCCTTGCTTCTGGCATCTGCCTCTGGTTAGAAGCCCCACAAGTAATTCCCCGTCTGGGACTGCTTCCCAGCAATCCCGCCTATCTCCTCTTTGCTTCTTAACCCAACATAGCTTGGCATCTACCAGCCTTCTCTTTTATACTCTGTGACTAGCAGATTAGCAACTCAAAACACAGCTTTATTTATTTATTCTCCCAAGGTACAACACAGACAAAACAAATGATAAAAAACAATAACAACAGGCATGTACACACAGACCTCCCTTCACTTGACTGTTAATCTTCCTCGGGCAGATTTGCTAAGTTTCTCTTGGCCCACCTCAAACCATTTCTGTTGGGGAGAGAAAAAAAAAAAATTCTCAGTTGCAGCTTTTTCTGGCTGCTCCAAGTAACACTGACATTCTCAAGACAACCTCTTGTTTCTGAGTCAAAATATGTTGGATTTTAAATTCTTGTTGATTCAGACTGTTGATCTAGGAAAACATATCACATAGGATAATGGTAAAGATGATCTGATAAAGCTATTTTCTGCTGTCTCACATTGCCTTTGATTTACTTTGCCTTCACCCAGAATAACTTCACACAAGAAAGTTGAGGCAAACAGGTCCATTGAAAAAGGCAAAGAACAACCACCTGAAGCCGCCTTTCAGGGCTTCAGTTCCTAACCTGCCCCTCCACCAATTAGCCTCCTTCAGCTAGGGCCCAGCCAGGTCAGGTCCCAGCTCTTCCTCTAAGAGGAAGACTACTGCCCGATATGTGAATGGGGAAGATGGGAACTCTGGAAAGGCAGGCTTAAGGGCTGTAAAGGGAGACACAGATATTAATGATAAAGTCCTCAAAATAATTTTAAGTCTAATTCTATTTCTGAGAATCAGATGGGTACTCAATCTGTAATTCTGTCTACTACTATTAAGGTAGAGACATTGCTTATGACCAAGCTGTTCTTTCCTGATGAAAAATTCACCTTCACACCAGTAGCTCAGTCTTCGCAGTTTCTGCAGCACAATCACAGAATGCCTAAGGTTGGAAGGGACCTCTAGAGGTCATCTAGTCCAACCTCTCTGCACACGCAGGGTCACCTAGAGCACGTAGCACAATCAATAAAAGCAAAGAGTTTATAATTAACAATTTCATATTTCATTTGCTAGTGAGGCTGGTTTTTATTTATCTATACAACCTAAGTTAAGAATTGTCATTCAAAACACTGAAGGTGACTTCCATGCTCCTTTATGCGTATGCCATCAAAGCCAGCTAATGTGGGCTGAAACATTGCCAGAGATGAAGGCTTCATTGCCTCAACGAACGTGAACTTTGTAGGCAATTATTTCCAGACAAAATATATTGTAAGAAACTAGGCTGTATTGATCAAGGCACATAAGTTGCCTCATAAACTTCTCTTAGTCTGAAGTGCATAGTTAAAATTCCAGTTTCTTGTAATATTCTTCTTTTTTAGTCTTTAATTACGTAAAGAATAATAACATAGAGAAAATGTACTAAATGGACACAGTTCAGCAGTTCCTTGGTAGCTCCTCCTACTACTTCCTATAAAAACACATCTAAATCAGACTAAATACAATAGAGTTTTCTTCATTATTCACAAAACTTGACCAAACAAAAGTTGCATATTCTCAGGTAATCTTATGTATTTGTATCATTTCTTAGGCCCTCACAAGGGAAAAGATGACTCCTTTCCTGCACAAACTTCCCTTTGTTCTTCTGTTTATAAACCCTGATGAAGAGCTTCTTTATTCCTCTACTATACAAAAATACGAGTTCCTCTAACTGCTGCTTAACGATTTCTTTCTCTTTTTTGTAAGAGTAAACTCTAAACAAAGGCACACATGGACAGTATGTGAGTTAAGAAAAGTAATTTCTTTAATCTTTCTAGATCTTCACACTCCTTCCTAAGACTTCCAAGACTATTCTGGAACCTGGCACAAAACTCACGTACTCCTTTTAAAGTTTACTCGTCTTGAAAAAACAGCATCACTAAGATTATCTGAAATACTGTTTATTTCCTATTATGCAAATGTCCACAGTCAAGCACTGAAACCACTGATCATGTCAAATTTACAAACTTCTTCAAATAAAATTACTAATAGACAATACAAGAAGCTCAAGGTCTCTAGCATTAAGTATCTGATCTTCCAGAGGACAAAATGCCTTTTTCTACCACAGAAATTGGCATCATTCACATCAAATCCTGGAGGGAACAGAAGCACAGTGTATTCTACAGATTGTAAACTTTCTATAGATGATTCTGTCGAGAATGGCTGTATTGCTACATTAAATGTTTCTCTTCCCTTGTCTCCTCCTCCTCTCCAGCTTCCCAAAATGGTTTTATTTGTTTTCCAAGAACGTGCTAATTATTAATGTATAAAGCAATCTGGTAAGATAATTTGTCTGAAAGGAATAAAAGTATATTTCTTTAATTTACAGAGGACCTAAACATAATTAGAGAAGCCATCTAAACTGGCACAGTATGACTGACTTTATACCCTGCTTCACTGACTTGAAATAAAAATAGCGGTGATGATTTACAGCCAAGGGTTTGCTTCTTGGAGTCAGACACTGATTTTCATCTTTATATGGAATAGCCTACATTTTGTCCTTTTAAGTCTGAACAGTTAAAGTAACACAGAACTACAAGTACTGAAGGCTTTTGATTTTGGCCCATATGTTGCTCTATTAGCAATTACAGAAAAATGTGGTTGGTATCACACAGAGATGTCATCATCTGATCATTACACATGCACATACTCACACACAAAATCTCACTATACAAAATGCAAGGTAGAAAGTAGTTTGCAAAATGGCTTACATGGATGTACTGCTTGCAGGTGATTTCAAGAGTCTTTAGGGTATGGTTCACTAGCTCTTCCATAGTTAAAAAAATGGATTTCACAGAAAGATCCTTAATTGTCAGAAAGCATACTGCAAAACTGACAACCGCTTTCAAAACAGAAAAAAAATCTAAATAGTATTTTTCAAAATATTTATTTACACATTTTATTTTGTACCAAGTGGAGTTATTCATGAAATTATTCACTCTAAGTCTGCAAAACCCACAATATAATTTATACAGTAGAACATTAGCACTGCAAATAAATAAATGGTTAACTGTAGGAAAGAATACTTTCACTGTACTGCACTGAATTAATACCAGTTAAACATTTTAAAAGTTTGCAGAAGGAAGCTTAGGAAAGATGTCTTAGACTATTATAGCCCTTTCTCCTTTTTTTTTTTTTAATTTTACTATTGTTTAAAAACATAGAAGCAATTAAAAATATAATTGGAAACAGCAAAAGGATGTATTATGAATTATAGAAAGATACTACGACAAAAGCATCAGCTTAACCTCAGAATGTATTTTGCTTAGGTCACCTTTACATTGTAAGGATATTACTCTTGGGAAAGCATAATACAGGGCAACCAGGATGACTTCAAGAGTACTTGTTAAACATAAAAGTTTAAAAAGTCCAACTTATTCTCAGTGGAAAGCACATCAGGGTGACCTAGCAAAAACATTGCAGAAGTTCTTGATGAAATGATGCTGGGGAAAAGCCTTTGCAAAATGTTCGAATGACACAACACTGTTAAAAATTAGAAAGTTTCAGCATTGATATTGCAATTCAGTAGTAAAATGTCTAACCTAATAATTCTAAGTGACTGCACATTTAGATATGAAAAGCTTCTTGACAAGTGGATATGAGCATATTTTTAGAGTACAAAATAGATGTTTCAAGTTAATCCTATGTGCAAATATGATTTCAGAAACAAAAGCTGTTCAAAGTCTAGGTACTACAGATCATCAAGACATGCTCGAACATCCTCATACAATCTGCCATTTTCAAAAGCTTGTGAGTTTTACCTAAGACTAAATTTAGCCTTTTAAACTAATTTCTGCATGTTGAAGTCATTACCATTTTCAGTTTTAGGAATTCTTCCACACAACTCCCAAGAGTTTTAATCAAGTTTAATTTGTTGCAATCCTCACCTCACAGCATTGACCAGCCTGCCTGAATTTACAGTAGAGAACTACAAATTACTAGAAGCTATTCAAGAGTGATTACATAATTTGTGAACCTCTTTTATTACAGAGAATACTGACTTCTCAGACACATTATTAACGTTGTGATTATTTTTAAAAATGAAGCAACTTTGACTCTCATTTCTTCCTCTTCACATCCACAGGAACTAGAAAAGGTAAGGTTTTTGTCATGTTATCATATCTCACTATCAAGACAGAAAACATTTCAGTTTTCTGTTCCTTTTTTTTGGAGGAGGATACCAAAGAAATTAGATAGAATGACCTAATTACATTATCTCCCAAAACTAAAAAAAAAATGAGTAAGGAAAGGTCATGGATTTGCCTTTTTGTTATCACTGAGAACATTATGAAGTACCTATTCTCTGTTTTTAACCTTCACTACTAATAAAACGCTACCTTGCTGATTAGTATCCTGGGAAAGGAAACAGTTAAATTTCTCACATGTATTATCACTTTTCAATACACTGCAACAATAATGGAACTGAAAGATTAAGGGCAGAGCATAAATGTGGCGATATGCAATCTTTTAATAAGCAAAATCAGCCAAGTAGGTACTTTCCCAAAGTGCCTACTGTGCATATCTAACTATGCACAAACTAGTCTAGGTACAAGTACTTCAACATTAGAATCAAGAAGTTGCAATGAAAATTGTTATCAAACAGCCTTAGAGTGAAAAAAAACCCAAGATTATGAAGCATCATTTAAACAGCTGACAGATATGAATTTCATATCCTGCATAAAATTCTAGATGTCCAAGAGCTGTGAAAGAACATGAAATTTTCTTTTGAATCCAGTTTATACAACCTCAGAAAACATAAACTGTCAGATTGCACAACTAGCAGAACTAGCAAGATATTCAGATCATTATAAAATGGAAATGTTACAATACTGGCTATTAAAGGTCAGTTATATAATGACAACATCAACTTACTGACGTATCAATTACTGATCAGATGGTTCATTTTGGCCTTTTTTTTCCTCCTTTTGTTCTAATATTTTTTCTTTTGTTTTAATATTACTGATTGCTGATGGTACAGCATTTTCACAGTATTTCCCTTCTTAAAGGATACACATAACTATAACATACCAACTGCAAAACTAGACATAGTGAAAGCATCTCCGTGTAAGCATCATTTGCCTTTAAATCAGGTGGCTTAATGTTCTCTTAACAGAAAAATAAATTGTCTGTATACCTAGAATTCATTGAAAGACACTTATAATCTTCAATATAAAAAACTATGTTTCTCCTACGCCCTAAAATATAGTAGATAATGCCCTACAGCCATCTCCTTTAAAGAAAAAGGAATACCTGGTACTGTTGGAACACCTTTCCTTCTCTCAGGGTATTACTACTACTGTTTCCGTCCATTTAATGGAGGAATCAGCTCTTGCCTGGATTCACCTGTACAGAGCACCATACCCCTCCCAGAATGGGATCACTGCTTATAACCCATGGCATGGAGCAGGGGGGGGAAGAGACACGGGGAAGGCAAATGATGGGAGAACCATGCGCAGGTAATTCTACCTGGAGAGTGGTGATTAACTTCCTAGTAACAAATTTAGGGAACCCCTTTTCAAAAAGGCAAATAATAAATACCTAAATAAGCATCAAAGTAGAATTTTTGATGAAAAATTCAAGGGTTGTTTTCACAAAATACAACTGGTATGGGTTTATTTGTTTCCAATAAGGAACTGCTTTGCCTTCACTTTTTTTTTTTTTACCAGATTCACCTCTTTTCAATTAAAAAGAAAAACAAACCAAAAAAATCTCCTTAAGAAAACAGACTAGGGACTGAATCCGCAGAGATGTATTAAGCATGCCAACCAAGTCCAAAAGGGTTCTCCCCAAAATCCTGTCCAGCTACACACGTCTTTTACGTCGCTCAAAACTCTTTAAAGTCTACCTGCCTGCACATTACAAAAAATTATCACACGCTTGGCAAGATTGAAAGTAAGTTGTATCATCACATCCAGAGAAGATTCACAGACTATAATTCCAACATCCTTTTGACTCCTAGACTGGGTCTAATCACAGAGTAGACACATCACAGATTTAATATTTGTAACACTTTCTCAAATGGCGTAATCCAACAGCAAGTCCCAGTGTCCTTTCATAAAGCAAAGAGCAGGAACACTCTCACCGGGAAGGCCCAGTTCTCACTCTTCTGCCCAAGAGAATCCAATCACATCCCCCACACTACTGCAGCCATGTATTTGCAGCACTCAATTTAACACATGGACGAGCTGGGAAGGATGAATTTCAGTACTTGCTTCAAGTTCTGCTTTTAAGATTAAACCATTGCAACTCATACAGAAAACACAAACTGTTTAATGTTTTTCATTTTTGAGTCTCCTCTGAAAGCTTATCTGTAATTAGGTGGCCAACACAACTAGTGACATATGCTGGAACAAGGAATGAAAAAGTTAAAAACAATACATAAAAGTTTGATGTTTTGAAATCAGGTGAGTCTAAAGTAATTAATTCTTCAATATTTAGGGAACTGCCTGAAGCAATCTCATAGTGTTTCAGTCTGAGAATCAGTGACTAAACTGGGATTCAGATGATGGGGAAGAAATAAGAACTGTGCTATGAATAAAAGGGGAAGGATACTAATGCAAAAAGAGACAGTATTACCAGATGACACCTCTGTGTTTGTGATTAGAGAAACAGTAAGTTTTCACTCATTTATTCTCTTTATGTTTTACCCATAAACCTAGATACCTAGATAAAGCCTCCAATGTAAAGACACGGTAGAAAAGACATTAACATCACTTAAGAGCATTCTTTCCCTCACTACATAAAACTTATAGCTCTTACAGAGGCTATGCTTGGGGGTAACAGGGTTAAAATAATGAATTTTCAGCAAAAGATGCTATTTTTTTCCTAAAAAGAAAAATTCTAATTTCAAGACCTTTTCAAGTCAAGAAATATTAAGCCTTAATCTGGTAAAAAAACTAATAGAGATAGTTATTACGTCTTGAGGAAAACAGGCAGAATACTCCTGCTTTCGAAAGGTGGGTTGCATAACGATAGGTAAGGACAGAATATTTAGAAATTTGATTTTAATGTTTTAGTTCAAGGTGCTCACCAATGTAGAGCAATGGAAAACCAACGTTATGGCTGAAAAAAGCCATGTGTTCCTCTAGGCTATCCTAAGGACTCTCCTTCAGAGCAATTAGAGCGAGGGCATGCAGCTCTGCGCCCAGGGCTACTACCACGAGCAGCCAGGATGATATCCCAGGATATATTCTGTAGCCTTCTCTGCTTGCAGCTCAGAGTCATCCAGGGATAGATTGTATTAAAAACACTTTGAAAGTTACACGAAGGATAAACACTAGTCACACCAAAGGCCGTATTAACTTGACAGACCACAGCCATACATTTAGTGAAAAAAGTTTTGCAGCTAAGTGAAGAGATACATTACAGCTAATTCATTTCATTATCTAACATGAAAGTATTCTAGTTTTGAAATCTGCATTCAATATAGTCAATATTTACACATCACTAAACTACACGATTTTCCAGCAGTGCATCTCCAACTCCTGTCCCATCTACTGTTTAAAATCAGCGTGGAAAAAAATACGCATCTCCCAAGTCCTGTTTTGTGACCTCGTGAATCTCCAAAAACAGCTTTCATATGAAAATCTCACTAATGACTGCAAAGGTCTGCACTTTTTGCCTGTGACCCTATTCAAAACTGCCTTCCTAGTTTCCCAATAAATGCCATAACCACTTTCCATGATGTTGAAATACTGAAGGAAGTCAGCTATACCAACAGGTCCACAAAGACAGTTAAACCAAATCACTCTCCAGCTCAAGTGCGGGATATGTTGCCACTGTTATTGTTATGATAACACATTGGTCTCAGCTATTCAGTCTCACAGTCCTACCTTCCTAGCAGAGGGCAGAAAGCACAAAAAGAGCAGCAAAGTGGCCAACAGAGAACACTTCTGTCTATTGAATTTTTGTCAATTCAACATTATAAATTCACTTATAAAGAAGACCTAAGCGTGACTTAATTCACTAGTGAAAGATCAAGCTAGAAAAAAAGTCTTAGGTACTTAAGTTTAAGGGAGGAGGAGATGAGAGGGCAATACGTTTATAAGATCAACAGCAATTGCTGAGAGGAAGATTAATGAAAGCCTAAAACCAAAGCAGAGATCTCATAAACAGAATGCAAAACTTACTAGTATTTTTAGCAATAAAAGTGGTGAATATTGAATATGCAAGAACATCAACTGACCTCATCCAATTAAAAGGGAAAAAGAAAAAAAAATCTGGATTTTTCATTTCATGTTGGCTGTATCACAATAATTAATTAGGGAAATAAACATAATTAATTAGGGAAAATTTCATTAGTCAAAGAGTCTGGAAGCCTTAGGGTCTTAAAAATACCTCGAAAGAATGTGCTTATTACTATATTCCAATTTTAATTTGGCATAATTTACAATCCATAATGTACAAGTGAGACAGGATTTGCTATTTCATGAACTAGGCACTAGCAAACAGCTTTTCTACAAAACAAAACAAAAACAACCCACTATTCTGTATTACAAAACAGGGGGTGGTTGGAGGGAAAATGAGAGAGAATGAGACAGAAAAATCAACATTAGCTTTATGTATGTGCCCATCCCTAAATATAACTCTCAAACTTTCACATATTTTCCCCCTCTATACTTAGAGCCGGACAAAATAATTAGGAAAAATATCCCAATTCTGCCAAGTTTAGAAATGAAAACTAGGTAATTAGAATTATATTAATATTTAAGAAATCCACTGCAGACATTTCAGCTCGTTCCCATATATTTTCACTGAAATACATCAGTGACAACAGGGAAGAAAAAAGCATCTCCAAAAATTAGGTGCAATTACTATCCTAGTCCCTACAGACACAAGGAGTGAGAGTACACTTTATCTCTATTTGACAGAAACTTATCCTTTCATAAAAATGCCATACGGTTTGGTATACACTTTTAGTTCCGAATCACAGAATCATAACAATATGAGGCATTATTTTCCAATTTACTATCCTGGCACATAAACATTTGTCTTCCATTCCAACAATTTATTTCAACTGAATTGGGTTTACTCTGCAAAACAATATAATTCTAATAAGGAAATCATTTATAAAATATATATAGGACACAGTAAATAGAAAAATTAAACCCAACAAAATCAAGTATTTCGCACTTTATTTACACTAAGATACATACGCAGGAATTTAATTGTATGAACATTAATCACGCATACAAATGAGTTGCTTTATACACTCTGTACAAATGGCTCTCCTAATAGACTGAAATGATTTCACTAAATGATTCCACTTTCCATATTCATGGATATTTGGGCTTGACTTGGACATTTCTGTTTGGACTTGTTGGACTTTTTGAACAATTGGATTTTTTGTTACAAGGTCAAAAGACAAAACACACTTAGTACTATTTTATGAAAAAAATGTTAGTTTGCCAAAAATACATGAATATACATTTCAAAAGATGAATAAGAACAAGAAAACCAAGTCCAAAGACCTGAAAACATGGCAGGACTCCTGAGCCTGATAACTTCCTAACAGCTCATTAAAAAAAAAAAAAAAGGTAATTTGTGGTGACAAATCTGTCTTCAGAGCAAGTTAACAGAATCTATAGCACTAAAATTTGTATGTATACAAGAACAAATACTACTTTTTAAAATACATAATGGAGAGTTTCCACTTCAAAATACAGAGTTAGCACAAGGGGAAAGGCTTCTGCTACTTTTAAATTGCATTGGCAGAATAATAACAAGACGACATTAAGCCAGTGTTCAGACAATTAAAAACGGCAAATTTCAACAAACACAAAACGTTTCACAAAAAGGTCTATTTTGAAAGTGTTAAAATAAAAAGATATATAGCTGGCGCAAGCAGAACTCTACACAGGGACTGTGAGTTTTCAAAAAACCTTTTGCTGGAGGTAGTTGAGCTCCTTATCAACTAGAAAACAAAAACACACACACACAAAATACACACTACAGCTGGCTCTACCTCCTGCTGGTCTTTCTTCACAGCCCCTATTCTCAGCTCCCTTAGCACCTCCTTCTTCTCTTACCCCATTTGTGCCTGTGCAGACCTGAAAGTGTCCCCTTTTCCCATGGGAACAAATGAGAACAGGAGGAAAGGGCCACTGATTGCTACCACCCTCCTGCGATTGCTACCACCCTCCTGCGAGTGCTACTGGCCTCTGGAATTGCAAGTTGAATGGAGAAGATAGAAAAAAAAGACTTAGAAAATTGAGCTACTTATTTTTCTAAAAAGATTCTCTACTCATTCTAGAAGCGATGTAGGATCAATGACTATATAGGGAAAGAAAGAAAATTTGGAAAATGGCTGAGAGAGTAGCAGCGTAAAAGATGAGAGCCTTTGCCACAGTCAACACCTTGTTGGACAGTGTATTGAAATGCATTCTAGACAGCTTGAAACAGCAAGAGGTTACATGTATGGCCTTGCACAAAAGCCTTCAAGAGAATCTAGGGCAGCTGTATTCAACTCAGAACTGAACAACCTTTTAAACTGTCATAGAACAGCATATTTTTCTTCTCTAATATTACAACGATAAACATTTTACAGACCACATTAGACTGTCCAGAGGATAAGCAAAATAACATTGTGTTCATTCCATGTTCTTAATTGATTTTATGCCATGAATTTCTATCTCAGTATCACTGTTATTTATACAATCAGAGTGCTAAGAAATTCTAGTCAAGGATCAGATTTTAATTGTACCAGGTACTGGCCAAGCACAGAAGAGAGACTGCTCTTGTCCAACAAGCTTGGAAGCCATGAACACAGCAAGGGAGAACAGATCTCATTTGTTTGCTCCTGTGTATCCACATGCAGAAAATAATAAAGGACCTTAGCTAACATGATCCAAATTTGCTTCACCACATCTACTGTCTGCCCACAATCAGGTTTTTGAAACATGACAGCAAGGGAGACTTAAAGATGGGTTTAAAATCAAAAACAAAGGAGTGATCTGCAATGTTTTCTTAAGCTTCTTCAATCAAAAATTCTAATAAACAGACCCAAAGGAGTTTGGTTTTAGATTTAATCAAACGTACAATGAAGAATGACACTGCAGGATAATCAAAAGGAAGAAGTTATCAATAATATCTGCTTGTGCACAGAAAGAGTAAAATAAAACATTTTCTGTAGCTTTTGCCTACTTCAACAATTCAGAAGTGATAAATTGTTTGTCACAAATATTAAAGGATAAGAGCCAGAATGCAAACAAAAGGCAGATCTGATAAATAAAATGATGTCATCTTTATAAGTTTTCAGAGCAGTCATTGCTTTAATATTCATCAGCTACAGAGACCTTTATTTTATCCCCGAAGCCCTAATTATTGTGAACCCACACTGTCATCTGCATTTTTTGCAAGAATGCATCCTCTCCCTTTTTAGAAAACTTAATTAAATCTTTAATAAGCCAGTATAAATGTAAAGGATGCAGAACACAAAATATCACCTTATGCATATTTATTAAATTTCTATAAACCCTAAAGCATTTCTCCCCAAAGTAACGGTATAGGGAGGAAAATAAAATAAAATAATTATAATAATAAAAAAAAGCCTACCTGCCAATTCCCTTTCTTGTAATAATTCCATCTGTTAGTCCTCACGACAGGGAGCTTACTACTGCAAACCGCCTGCAGATAGTACCTAGCATTGGTATCATCCCCTCAGCGTAAGCCAAGGCCCATCACTTCCTCCCCAGGTCATGGCAGGAAACAATGTTATCCCAATCAGGGTGCCAAATGAACTGTGAAAGTCCTCACCTGCACCAAGTGGGCAGATTTGCTTTCCTTCTCTTGCTCAAACTCTTTCAAATAAAGTGTATGTAAAACCCCTGAGGAAGACAGCAATGGCATTCTAGTGGTGTCACCATCACAGAGATGGGACGTTACATGTTGAAACCAGTGATAAAAGCAGAGCAATTTGCAGAAGTTCTTCATCTTAATTCGGGTCATTCGTTAGGCCTCCTTTGACAAAGACGGACTGATCACAGAACTTAGTTCTGAAGCCTCTATACAGGCAAATTATTTCCATCCGAGAGAGAGAGGAAAAAGGGGTGAAGCCCAAACACTGCTGTGATGGTTTAAGATGGTTTTGGAGATGTTTCTTCAATTAAAAAAAAAAAAGAGATCTTAATTCCAACTCTGAGGCTTGTGATGAAAACTACAGGTGAACTGATTGATTAGACGTCCGTGCAGTGCTGATTTCCTCAAGTTGTGTAAAATTCAAAACAGCTATGAAAGCATGACCTGCAGTATTCATCTGCTCCAACTCTCAGACCCACAAATGACACCTTGGATGTTGACAGGGCTCATTCCAGCGCTGAGCACTTTAGGAGAAACAGACCACTAATATTCTAGCGAGTGATCCCACCAACCTCCAAGTGCCCCAAAAACCCAATGATTAAAAAGACAGAACAGCTAGCTTGTCACTGTGCAGTTATGGCTTGTTGATACAAATATGTGGCATACTGGAAAAATATCTAGCATAAAAACAAACAAACAAAAAGAATGGCAGCACAGAAATCCATTAAGGAAATTGTGCTGCTTATAGAGAATTGCCATTGCTGAAGCCAAAGAGCACCAATTTCAATCACCATTTCTGACCTATTACAAAGAAAGACCCTTAGATCACACCCAGCTGCTGTATTAAGTCCATGATTTGTATAGTTCAAAGAAGACCTTTTAAGAGAATCTTATTCTGGTGACTGAGAGACAAAATAGACTAAATCACCAAGTAAATTAGCCAGCAGCTTTTAATACCTTACATTAAAAAAATAAAAGTACCTAATCTCACTAGCTCAAGGCTTTCAGCTATCAAACCAAAGATGAACTTTTCTGCTAGATGAGACACCTTTCCCCACATACTTTTAGACTGTGGTCAATGACAACCCTAATGTTTCTTCCTGTACAAGGACTGCATTTCAGCCTTTTGCTTCTAGGTATGCTACAAATATTTGCTGCAATTCTTTTCTAAATGCTTTATTATTTGTCAATATAGTCTTCAGGGCTGATACCAGAACTGATTTTCATATTGATAGTCACACCTGTGCCAATACTCTGTTCATATCAAACTCCTTCAACTGAACATTTTCTATGGAAATATGTCTATTCTGGAATCATGCTCTCTTCACAGTAGCTTTGAACTGGTGTTCACTTTCAAAGATCAAAAAAAGTGCAACAAAATGAGTATTCAATATCAAACACAGGACAGGACCATACAGAATCTAAGACTCCTAAAATCAGTGTAATCTGCCTGTAAATTTACGAGCTCACGTTTGCAGTGCTTTGCAGCCTTCTGCACTGACATCATCTCATTGGGTGCTTCCTTGAATGCTTTAAGTTCGTGATGTTTAGCACTTCTGCAGTTTCAACCATGAACTAAGCAAGTACGATATTCTGGTTTATGCTGTTCTTTGTTTCATTTGATCTTCTGTCACAAAAGAGACTTTACATATTCCCTTGAACTACAGGAGGCACAGAACACCAAGTTTAGTCAATGTGTGATTTCCCCCTGCCCCCCGGAAGGTGCAAGACTTATTCCAAATGTATCTCTGCACTCCAAGCTTGTATCTTTAATAAAAACAGAGTAGGGAAAGAGCTATTTCTTCAAAATAATGAAAGTTCATTTTTGATAATAAGACAGGTTCGGAGTTAATCTATGATTTGGCAACCAAGGCAGGATTCTCCCCTGTAAAAACTTGAAACCGTATTTGGGTTGCTATAATGTACTGTTAAATGACCATGAATTTAACTCTTTTTTTTTTTTTGGCGAAAGTCTGATTGACAGTGTACATTAAGAAGAGTCAGGTTTTATACTGGGTTGATCTCCATTACAGGTTCATGCCAATTTTGAAGGAATGGCACTGAAAACAGTGGCTCATTCTCAAACATGCCATCCTAAAAACCGGAGCATGTCACAAGTATAGGTGAAATGAACAGCATCATGCTGCTTACCCAAGAAAGCACTTTTTTTTCCCTTTTGTGCAAAGCTCCAGAACAAATAGTTGAGAGCACTGTTTGATGGATACAAACTTTAGTGGTACATTTGACACCAACATATACATTCACAGGACTAAGTATTATCAAACACTATATCCTATCCCCCTCTGTTCTGATTATTAAAGCAGATGCTTAAAATACATATGAGCAGAAAAGGTCAATTTAGAATCAATAAAAGTAAGCCCAGATTTAGTATTATAGCCTTTTAAGTGTTATGTTCTATACAAAGTCTAAGAATCTGTATTACCCAAGTAGACAAAACAGATTTTTTAACAACTTCTACAGCCAGTTTTGCACTTGGAGAACTACAATTGCAGATGACAGAATTGGTGGGGAGAGGTTGATAGATGGTTTAAGCTAATCAGATGGAAAGAAAAGGACCTGTGGGCAACAAGCTCCAGCGGAGCCAGCTCTGCACCCCTGCAGGCAACAGCTTCCTGGCCACAGAAGAACAGTACTGCCAGCCTGCTGAGGGAGGGCGCTGTGACTTCTTCAAGAACAGTCAACATATCAAAACAACTATCAAAAACACTAAATTTGCATTAAGTTATTCTTACTAAAATATTTACTTACCCAAGTCTTTATGGTAAGTAATGATTTTAATCTAAGTTGTCAGAACAACTCACACTAGAGTCAGAGAGTTACAGTCTTGAAAAATAATATTTATTATCACATAAAGCATCAATTTCTTAAAGTGAATAAAGCAGTTCAACCTTGCCTTAGAAAACAAATTTACCTATTTACTATATAATCATGGGGGAAAAATGATGGCGGGAGGAACCTCCAAAGGTCATAAGTCCAACTCCTTTCTCAAAGGATGGTTAACTACAGGACTTAGACTGGGTTACAGAGAGTCTTGTACAGGTGATTTTTGAAAGTCTCATTATGAAATTCTGAAGCGTTCATTACGAAAATTTTTCCCTAGTACAAATAAGAATTTCTCCCTTCTTGCATCTTGTGACTCTCACCTCCTGTCCTTTCACTATGTACTTCTGAAAACCCTAGAGATCTAGGTCCACCTTTTCTACAAAGCAGCACAAGACTTCAACTACATTCCCTCCCTCTCTACACCAGGTTAAACAAACCCAGTTCTCTCTGCCTTCTCCCATTTGTTCTCAGTTAGATTGTCCCAAAACATTCAGTATCTTTCCATGGAACTTAGTCCAGCTCACCATCTCTCATACTGAATGACAGAAAGAGACACGGGAGACCAGAACTAAACACAGCTCCCAGATGCTGTCTCGCCAAGCACTGAATAAAATAATTTCCCGTAAATTACTTTAAATTATTTTCTTGCCACTGCAACTCTATAGCCTTTATAGTCAAGAAATTCAGATGGCTGATATACAGCTTGCGGTCCTCAGGACCTCCAGGTCCTTTTGTACCAACCATCCATCATCATCTACTGATGAAGAGGGTTGTTCTGTTGCAGGTGCAGGACTTGCATTTGTCTTTGAACTCTGTAAGACTCCTCACCACCTTCTCCAGTTCCATCTGAATGACAGCCCTGTCCTCTAGTATATCAATTGTTCAGCCCAGTTGGATACCCACCTTCAACTGGTTAAATAGCTCATGTTTCTTAGAAAAACATTTTTTTTTCTCCACAGAAATATAAGCTAGAGTCCTGGTCTGTGTCTCTTTACGGAGCTGATTCCAAGTCTGCTATTTGCATATGATAAGAGTTCTACTCTTGAACTGTAGTCCAACACTGTTAAATTATTGGCATAAAGTCTCAAAAATCATAATGCAGATGACTGAAAGGAAGATACAGAATTAATCTACTGAATAAACAGATCTAATCTTCAATTCCAAACCTGTGTGACTTGCAGGAGGAGAATCATCCAGAAATGGAAACAGTCCTGCTTGGAGTATGTACAGTATAAAACTCACACCAAGTCTCATGTGCCATAATAGCTATGTGTATTTGAGCATATGGCTCAGAATAGACCATTATCATAATGGTAAAATACAGTGCAGTTTTGTGATATTAAGTGTGGGGAGAAAAAAAAAAAAAAAGAGGTGAACACTAAAGACATGTAAGCAAGTAATCTAAAGATGCTCACCAGCCCCCCGCAGAGATGGTAAGGATGCCATCACTGCAAACAAATCTCCCCGCTATAACACATAAATTGAGTCCAGGCTGATCTGCCAAATTCACCCTACACAGGACTCAAGGTTAGGAAAGTAAAGAAATTACTTCTGACAAAAAAGCCTCTTGTTAAAACTACTCCTATGAAGGCATGCAATAAGCTTCAAGGTGTCTCAGCAGTAACTGAATCAACCACATTCAAAGGCAAGGCTAATGGACAATCCTACCCAGAGAAAGCAGGAAACAAGAAAGGCACTCACTCTCTTTGACAGCAAAACACTACAAAGATGAGGAAGATGAAAAGACATGAGCCATAATGCTTGCCTGACATCTCAGCCAAGTGCGTAAGATTTGAACTTCAATCTCACCATTTGCAGCAGAGAGAACACTCAATGAACATAAAAGTTGCATAAAGTACTTCACTCAGTGCATGGTTCTACTAATTTTTGGATTAAACAGAATATATAGATACAACAGAAGTTGCACAACGGCAAATTCTATCTGGTAAACTATTCTCATTTTGGGGCCAGATCAATCCTCCATAGGTAACAGCTGTAACTGCAGATCTGGAAGTGTAAAACCATACCAGTATATTTTGATTTGCCTAATCATTTCTGTACTTTCCAACTGACAATTTCCAATTGTGCTTTTATTTGTATACCAAAGTGATGCAAAAAAGCATTTCTTTTGCGACCTCCAGTAGTTTCCATGCAGAAAGAGACTTCTCCAAACAGAGACATTCAAAGTCGGGAAAAGCCAAGCTGTAAGCACTTGGCAGAAAGGACATTAAGGGGTGGGGATGGGGTATGTGGCGATGAGATGATGCTTTCTCTGATCTTACTCACCCCCACCCATTCACTTAGAGATGCCATTGGAAAAAGAATGCTGGGATGGAAGGAACTCATCCAAATTAAGATTAGCCACTCTTACTAGCTCATATTGGGATTTTTAGCTGTGTTATAAAATATTCAAAGCACAACACGATGTTTCACTACTGCTCAAAAGGGACAGAAAAGAAATGTCCTCTCATTATGATAATATGACATGAGGTTTGCTCTTTTGGAAGGAGACATCAGATGCACCATTTTTACTTGACAGAACACAGAGACAGGGGGGGAAAAAAGCATTCCTGCAAAGACTTCTGTCAGTTGATGGGTAAGATGAGGGGCAATGTTTAGAGCGTACTGAGAAACTCCTCTTTTATGCGTAGTGTAGACAGTGATCACGATGAGACCAGAATCCATTACTAGCCTTGGGAGTTGCAATGACGAGTGCAGAGGGAAAAACAGAAGCATCCAGCAGCCAGAGAGCACATTCATTTTGACGGCATTTGGCACATCTGCCCATTTTTTATTTCCCCCATACATACCTTTAGTCTAGCAAAGGAGGAGAGTTTCTTGAGCTAACTAATTTATGCACCATATTTGGAATTTTCACAGAGGAAATAAGCACTCAAGACCTAGGTGTCAAAATCAAGACCCCTGAATCAAAAATGAAGCAAACAGATATTCTCATTTTATAATAATAATAAAGACTCCTTTGAAGTCTGGAAGTAAAATTAAATCCTTCACTTTGTTTTCACTTGAAAGAGGTCTGGACTTTGAAGAAAAAGTGACAGGAGGAGAAATAAGTAATTAGAAACAACATAACCTCCAGTGTCAACAAGTGGGAGAACTTCAAATCGTGTCTATAGCTCAAATAATTACATCACTGACTTGTATACCAGAAGTGCAGTAGGAAGAATGGCATAAAATGAGCTGGTCTTTCTTGTATGATTTAATAGGAAAGCATTCTGGTCTTGCCTCACATGTATTTACATGTATGTATTTACATATATAACATTAATGATTTTATATAAGAATTAGAGGCAAGATAAAAGAGGCCATGGGCACTAAATATTGAAATTAAACTCTTAATTCCCTTCTACCTCTGTCTTCCATTACTGTAATGATTATGGAATTGCCTGTTTTCCCCCATCACAAGTAAATCCAGAGAAATGATACTTGGATTTTTGGGTGAAGAATAAAAGAAAAAATTCCAAACAATACAAAGCATATTTTCTAATTTTCAGAATATGCACATACCAAAATTTGAGTCATTCTACCTTGTTATTTCATTCACTTCTCTTTTGTAAAAGAAAGTAAAATACGACAATCTGCCTCAGGGTAGCAAATATAAAAAAGCTGAGCTGTTGATCTGTCTTTTTCAACATATTTGTACACATTGAGCACAGCAACTCTCTCTTCAAGAGAAGAAAAGAAGGATCAAAGATTATTGAGAAAATGTATTTGTTGCAAACATTCTAGAAAAAAAAGGAAAAATGTAAATAGGACTATAAGGAAAATTCTCTAGCTATTCACCAAACCATATGGGACACTGACAATAGCACAATGAAGAGTAAGATAGGAAGGAAAAATACCACACACAAAAAAAACCAGAAGTGCTGGTTGTTACAACATAAAGAAATAGCATGGAGGAAAAACAATATGTTCTAAGACTAAAGGGAAATGAAATACCACAGAAAGTGAATGCAGCCAATCTCAAATTTGACCACGAACAAATCCTAGACAACACTTCTTGGCAGAAGATGCAACAGTAACTTCCCCTAAGGCAGTCACAACATTGCAGGATGGGACTGGCTCCCTGCGCTGAGCAGGGATGCCCTCTATCAGCCAGCCAGAGCAAATATTCACCTTCCAAAAAGAAGAATAAAGCTAAGAGAAAAATAACAAAGGAAACAAGTATGAGAAAATAACTGCCAAAAAAAATCACCCCAGTAAAACAACAGTTGGATATAGGAAGTAAAAAAATATATCAGCCTTCAGTTAAGCAGAACAAAAAAGTATTCACAAGCAAAAAGTTTCTTCTTCTGTGATGACCTGAGACTGCAGCAAGTGTCTTTGCATTTTATAAAACCTCACAGGATACACTGAGAAGCAAGAGTCAGTGCCGACTGAAAAACTATATACTAGGCGAGTTAGAAGTTATTTCTAGAAATCATAAAATCCTACGAAGTCCCTACTTCAAGGGGAAAAAAAAAATCTACTTCATATGCTTTATCTTCCATAAACTAAAATTCACAACTTTCTCATTTTCTAGGGATAAGGACTAAAATATATATAGGTTCGGATGACACATCTGATCTCAAAAGGTTGGGTAAAAGTTTAGTCTTCATTTTCCTTCTCTCCTTTCACCATATGGAAGACAATCTTTTCTGTTCTTTTTGTTACGGAAAAATATTTCACAAGCAAATAAAACAAAATTATAAATGCTAGGTTAACTGAATATACACTCCATTTTTAAAACTGGATAATTTTTAAATTGCACTCATTATTTCTGTATGAATATACATTTCTTGATAGTATGGTATCCTGTATTTATTTTCATTTTAGTTTTGATCATAACTAAAGTTCTCCTTGTGAGAGGAAAAAAAGCTTCATCTATCTTCATTTAATTTATTTCAGTGCCATTTCATTACTAATGGCTATTCATAATTTTCACCATGTTTGACATTTATTCTTCACAGGTTTACCCTCTTAGGGCATCCCTTTAGTGGTTACTTGCTTGTTAGAGCTTCCTAGCAATTCCCATTTTTTAGAAGAGTGACATAACTATCACAGAACCATAATATTTAGCACTCCTCTTTTATGGGATTCAATGTTTTCAAGCAACAGAAATATCTGGAAAGATTTCCTTTTCCCATCAGCCATGTGGATGAAGTTTGTGCATATTTGCTGTAGTGAAGGCCCCTGTGGCAGATGTGGCCAGGAATCGGGGACCGGCAGACTACGTGATAGCAGCCAAAGCACAGGAAACTACGCACTGACCAAACTCCCACAAGTGCCAGGCAGGCAGATTCTGTTCTGCCAACCATGTCCGGCTGCTTCTCGGGCAGTAGCTACTTGAGGTTAGCAAGGCTGAGAGAGGAAAACAGACCTAGCAGGTTTAAGGGGCCCTTAGATCCAACGAGACCATCTGTGCCTCTGAGCCGCCTGCCCAAGCCATGCCTCCTGCTAGCATTTCCTCTGCACGACCACCAAGCACTCCCATGCAGCTTGCAGGGCAAGACCCTTATTAATCCCATCCTGTTTAACCACTTTGAAACCTCGAGGGTCTCCCTCTGCAGCTATCCGACCTGTTCTTGCCCCTGCCGTCACACGTGCAATTCCCCTGTGTTAACAAGGAAAAGAAGTAGGGAGCAATCCTTGGGCAGGACAGTGGTACCTTCCCTGCTAAGTCACTCGTTAGGCCGTAGGACATAGCACGATGCTAAAATTAATGAACAGCTCCTGCAGTTCAAGGGAAGGTAGAGAATCTCCAGTGATGGATAAAGCCCTTAATGCTTTTCATACAAAATAATTACTTTGAGAAATTCAGGTCTATTTCTGAACAGTTTAGAGAAAGACTATCCACAGATAATCGCACATAATTTCGATCTAAATAAAAAAGTATGACTAATAAAACTAAAGCAGAAGTTAGTTTTCCAAACCACTACTGTACAAATGATCTGAAGGCATTAATACAAGTAAAAACAATTAGATTTGTTTCCATGCTTTAGGAAACTAATATAAACATCTGGTTTCACCATTAATTCCTTTGGTTAAAAGGAAAACTTCATATATATTACAGTGCATAACTTGGTAATTTAAACAATTTTAAATTTCAAATAGGAAGTTGAATTAAAATCTACATTAGAAAATGAAAAATTTCACGGAAGTGTTTACCAAAGCAACATCTTGTTTTCACAAAAAACATGAACATCTTGTGAAGTCTAAATTTCTAAAGGTTTATCCACTTTTCATTCTTTGAAAAAGTGAGGAAGGAGTTAACTTGGTGAATAAAAAGTGTTTCTGTTATGAGTTCATTTTTAAAACACCTTTTTTTTCAGCTCTCTATAGATTCTAGATTCAATGTTAGGCCTCAAAGAAAAGAAGTTTTCTTCAGTTTTCCTTCAAAAATCTTTGACTTTTAAAATCAAAGCAACTCACTAAATTAAAGTTTTCACTTCCTGAGAGAAAAGAAGGGCAAATTTTGAATTGTGTTGAAAAAACAAAGCTGCTATCTCAGTTAATGAACTTGTAATTGGCTCTCTTACAGCCAAGCATGAGTTCTGCACGAGAGCACAGTGCATTCACTGCTCGAAAAAATGGTGTTACTACAACTGAACGGCTTCAGTTGGATTTTGAGCCACTAAGATAGATGCCAATAGACCAATGCAGTAATAAAACAGTAATTACATTACTTGAATGAGGTGGGACAGGAAAAACGCAATTAAAGTTGAAAGTTTTACTTCACTGTGATTCCTCTCAGAGTTCAGAGTGCTGTAACACTGCTTAACACTAAATTTCACCTGGAAATGCAATATATATTTGTACTTATGACCTCTTCAGCTCGCCAAGGTTCTTTTCAAATGGAACTGGTCAATATTCACCCTATGTTTTTTATAAATACGGTGAAGAGGGAAATATCATTCAGATCATAGATGGTCTGAGCTGTTTCACTTTCTGTCTGATGGTGCTTGGGGCTGCTAAGCTTCCAATAAAAAAATCTCAATTAAAAAGCTAAAGTTAAGTGGAATGAATTCAAGTCTCAGTTTTTTCTGATATAGTCATCACCCTCATGTCTTTTACAGCAGAAAATATTTTACACTAAAATAAACTCATCAGCTTTTATTCCCTCCACATCATACATTTCATTAAAATTGAGTCAGATGTGGCCATATTTGATTACCTATAAACTCAGTCAGAAACACCACTATAATCTTGTGCTAAACTCTTCCTTGCTTGGTATCTGTAGCTACAATACAATGCTTAGTTTAAAGAAGTCACACAAGAAACGGTTAACTGGGGAATTTTGGGTCTAGAGCAAACAGGAAGTAAAGGAGACGTACTGATTGCAGATTTGAACAAACATCTCCTGGATGCCACTGGGTGTCAAAGTGCCAGATTTTGTGCAGTCTCCCTCTCCTCTGCACTGCTGGAATACATAAACACCTTTATGTACCCAGCAAGGCTGTTAGCTCCAAACGTTCAGGGGTTGGCACTGTAAAGTACCGACTTTGGCAGCACTACATTCCTTCAGCCACCTACACTGATACAACGAATTATAAATGGAAAACAAGGGCAGTTTAGATGGACTAAGTACATGGGTTTCCTTGAAGAGCTCTCACTACAAAGTAGTAATCTTGATGCATTTTAGTGCCCTCCACGGGTTCCCCAACTTTTAAGTTTGGCAGGCAGCACTCCCATCTCCAGATGGTGGGACAAGTTAGCCTAGCAGAACAGACTGTATTACAATATTTAACATTAAACAGTTATTGCATTAAATATATAAATAGTTCTGGAAACCCAGGATTTCCATTCTCCAAATGACCATCATTCAGCCAGAAAAAAACATCTTTCTTCTTGTTGTACCCCTCTGGCCCAGAGAATCCTGCAAGCTTCTTTGAAACTTTGTGCCTGTGCAAAAGAAGAGCTTGACTACATCTACATTAATGGTGACACACTGCAGAGACTGGGGCCATAGAACAAAACAGCTGCCGCTCAAGTCCTACTACCCTCACCCTGCCCATTTCAAGCACTTTGTTTCAAACTAGTTCTAAACTGATTTTACAGGCTGAATGTACCCAAGCAACTGGAGTGCATTACCCGCATTTCTGGAGTGCATATTCCAGCTCAGTCTCATTGAACAGAAGCCAGTTTACACAAACAGAAAACAGTCCCCTATGTAAACAGTGCATCAAGTGTGGAAAACAACTGATCCATCTTTGAGCATGGAATTTAACACTAATGCAGATCACCTTAAAAAGATTCAAGTATGCCAAACAGCAGACATATCAGAGTTTAAGGTACTTTGTATGAAGTGGGATAATCATTTGGCATCTGTGAAACTGTGTCAACTCTTCTAACTGCTTCAGCCTCCCACTTACATACTCCAACAACATATATAAGAAAAATAACTCATAAAAACTATTGGTATTGCAAGTTCATAGCTACCTTCTCCATGAATTCTGTTGTACACATTGATCATATCCAGAATCTAGACTTAGAGTTGTATGAAGGCAAAAATCCGCAGTTGTCAACACAAGGATAAATTATTTCATGTATGCCAGGACAAACCAGAACATGTGTCTGTACATAAGTGTGTGTATATATAAATTTATATATATAGCCTGATTTATCCAGTTTGGAAAAAATAGGGAAAAAAAAAAAAAAAAGAGAGAGAGAGAAAGAGAGAGAGAGAGAGAGAGAGGAAGCCTATCATGCATTTTAAGTGGAAAGCAGTTAGCAGTGCCCGCAACCTAAAAAGACCAGAGGAAATGAAAACAGTGATAGTATCTGGAGCCTATCCAGCGGATATTCATAACGTGTTATCTTCATTTCTAAACAAATTGCCCACTAAAGAAGTTATTGCATCACTAAACAGAGATTTGAAGAAAAGTTATAAACATAAGCAAGAGCTGCCTTCCACACCATGTTTAGAAGAGAAGAGCAATCTCTAACAACAGAATGAAAAGGTTTACCCAGTAATTTCAATATGAATGCATCACTCCTGTCCAGCTGGTGGGATGAAATTTCTCCCTCGTCTATTTAAAGCACTGTCTTATTGCCAATACCAAGAAAACAGAAGAAACCTAACAGACCCACATCTTGCTCTTCAACAAGTTTCCAAGGACTTCAATCCTTCTTGGAAATCCAGTGAACTTCCTGCCACACAGAAATCTTCTACTTAAGTTTGGAAGCTCTGGCAGCAACTACATATAGAGATCAAAAGATGACCAAAAAAAAAAAAAAAAAAAAGAAATTTCAAATGAAATGCATTAATGTTCAGGCATCATATGTTTACCAAGAATACAAACCATGATACTATTTAAAAATGTGGTGCAAAAATTACAAAAACAAATTCAAACAACTTAGTATACTGTCTCTAGCCTCTGTTTTATCAGAGTTTTAAAAATTCTCATCTTTGAATTCATTTGATTATTGAATTTGACTTCTCTTAAATCTTAATATTTAAACCTGGTAAACATATTTAATAATTTTTAATGGATCATGTCATGTCTCCTTGAAAAAATAAGTATATTGTCGAAACAATTTCCAGTATGAAATTACCAAGTACAAAGAATACAATCACTATTTAACTGTAATAAAAATGACACATTTCGGCAGCATGCCAAAAATGCTTATTTTGGATCAAAACAATATTTGATTGAATGATCACAACTTAGCTTTTTAGGAGTGTATCTTTTGTGAGTTGAAGATATTTACAGATAATTTTCATGTCAGTATATTTCACATGCATTTTGCCTCAAAATTCAGATGTAGTACTCATAAAAAAGATCAGGGGGCTCAGATCCAATAGTCCTATCTGACCAGGCTATTCATTGGGAAAGTCATAATTCAGCATGAATTGAGTCAGAAGAATCTACTACTTGTTGAGCAGTTCAGTGAACATACGGGAATAATCTGTCTATCAGTAATAATTTATGTGTCATTAACAGCAGTTCTATTTAAGATTTCTTATTAACTACCAGTCATATGCCTTAACAACTCAGTCATCCACCACCAGGAAAAATGATTCACTTGGAACGTACTTTTGCTATACTTAACTACTATAACCATAGATCACCTGAAAGGCTTCTTCCATTGCAGCATGCAAAGACATTTTTGGAAATAAGGGCAGAAAGGTACAGATGTAAGAGCAAATAGTTTTACTTCTTCATGCTTTTATAGTAAAGCATTGCATTTAATGTTATATTAATCTATTCATACATCCCACTAACTTTGTCAGTGTAGTTGTCGTAGCAAAGAAAAAAATCTTACAGGAATGATAATTCAGAAAAGTAAAGCAACATCCTGAAGAGACGGCTGACTATAACAAAAGCCAAAATAAAAATTCCTGGAAATTTATGTCCTCTTCATTTCAAAAGACAGCTTTAAATTGGTTTTAAATTCTCAGAAAAAAATTTTTTTTTCTCTCTCTCTCTCTCTCCAATAATGGGGACACCAATTTTATGCCAGAAATTTCTTTAATTCTACTTCAGCCAACAACATTTCCTTTCTTTTCCAAAGCACAGTGTTCAAAACAACAGATCAGAACAAGGCTGGGTTTCCACTTAAGTTTAAGTTCCCGAGATAACCCTGGATAGGAGGTATGCATGTTTAGCTGATTTAAGTTTTGAATGGCCAGTCAGAAGGAAGGTAAGGAAGGTTAGTAACCACCTGCAAATCTGCAATTTAAATTGGTAGTTGGATATGAACTGGACTTATTACAAGATGCACAGCCTACGTGAACAGACTATTCAAAGTGATAAAGGATGCACAACCCTCAATGTTCTCTAGGCCTATAAACATGTCCAAAACTGATTAAACTTTGCAGGGAGTTTGATCAAGCCTATGGCCCGACCAATATCAAAAAAGTAGGTAGTAAGTGCATTAGCATCTCCAAGAACCCAATCTCAGACACAATCTGAACATATCTAATTCACACTTGAAACTCTTCCTCTGAATGGAGGCACAGAGCATGTACTTAAAAAACATGCCTGAAAGCTAACTCTGCTTATATAGCTGCGTGCATTTCTACACTTCTAGAGTGAGACCTTCATCAACCTGGGTGTATTCAAGCTCTGCTTCTCACAGGAAATCCCTGTAACCATACCCTGCAAATTTCAGTCAATAGGTGTGCCTGTACTAACTTAGCGATAAGCATTCCAGTGTGTAAAAAATAAAAATTAAAAAAGAGTACAAGATGCAGCAACATCAATGGAGCCAGAAAGGTGCAATTCTTTGTAATCTAGTAACTACGTTCCCATTTTACTTTTTTACTGACATATTTTTTAAGGAC
Organism: Crypturellus undulatus; assembly: GCA_013389825.1. Classification (NCBI taxonomy): domain Eukaryota; kingdom Metazoa; phylum Chordata; class Aves; order Tinamiformes; family Tinamidae; genus Crypturellus; species Crypturellus undulatus. The sequence continues at coordinate 33,740 of VWPW01029485.1, forward strand.
CGTGTACATACATGTACTTCTCTCTTTGAACAACTGCCTAAGCAAATGCTGATATGTTTATTTTATTCCTTCACTGAATCTCACTCTACATCTTGGAGGGTATCTAGAAAAGCACATAGCACCTCTTCCAGTCAAAATAAATCTGCACGTGTATTCAAGTATCTTCTTTATATCACAGACAAGATAATAAAACAGTGATAAAATAGTATGGAAAGCTGAAGTATTTCTAAAAATTCTAGCTGCTTCAGTTTTATCATTGCCTGTACTAACCCACGTTGAAGAAGCCAAGTTTCTACCAAGGTCTTTCATAGAAAGATGATAATTTACATACAAATATTTTAATAGGATTAAAAATAAAAATGATTTTCTCCTTTTATTAATACCCCAGATAATTATTAATTCTGAATTAAATGCAAATTAGTTCTAGCTTACTACTAGAAGTAGAGGAGAATCATACAGCATTTAGTTTGTATTTATGCTAACTAAGAAGGCAAATGGACAAAGTGTTTAATGTAATAATTTGAAGCACTAAACTCAGCAGTAGAGAAAGACAGAGAAACTACAATTACCAAGAAAAGCTTAAATTGTGGCAATGAAATAAATACTTCCTGCACTTTACTGCTAACTATACTTTTCAGCATGGTGAGAGAAAACTCTTACAATACAAATAGAATAATTATTATAAACAGAGTCATAGAGGATAGCACAGTTCTGAATTAAGAGTTTAACTCTATATTCAGAATGCACCTCAGACTTTGACAGGAACTAAGTAAGGAAATTAAGTTTTTTTTTAAAAAGCCTGCATGTATAGTCAGCAGGACTAGACAATATGCAGTGCTAAGGAAAATAGCTAATCAATTAACTGAACAACTATCAATTACTTCCACAAGTGACAAAAAACAAGCTAAGGATCTAAGAGTTCATAAAAGAGAGAAAAAAAAAAATGGGGGGCAAGCTTACCTACATACTTACATATTTATAAATTTTTAAAAAGTAAAACCAAATCTTAACACTTTAGCTGGCTTTTTATTACATTAGTTATATTATTGCTTTATAAGCCCGAATATCTTTTTTTAAAAAGATGTGCACATTAGCTCAGGCATCAGAACTCACACACCAAACCTTAGAAAAATAAAACATAAATGGAAATATACCAGATTCTAGACCAGAGTCTAAGTTCGCCTTTGTAGGGCAAAACAAAAAGGAAAGTAACTGAGCATTCTAATCTTGTAGTAGTATGGCACATAGCAATGGTGACACGTAAGTACAGAAAAGCCAAATTTGAAACAAAGCAGAAAGTGATATCTATCCTTAAGGCAACAGATGCTACAGCCTTCAGCACCTCTGTGAGCTCAAGATGCAAGTCTCCAAAGGGACTGCACAACTACAACCAGAGGTTGAGGAGGGAGTGGTAATGCTATAACCCTGATATACAAATGTTTACACATTAAGGTTTGCCAAACTTTATTAAGCACAATGACTGAAATTCAAAAATAAGTTGTTTCATTTGTTCGTTCATTCATTCTTTCATTCATTCAGAAAGAAGGAGCAAGAAAAAGTAGCAGAAGAGCATAAATCAGATTAAGAACTGCTAAGTGGACTGGTTAAGTGGAAGACAACAAATTTCGGGCATTCCAAAGTGGCATGTAAGAGGCAAGGATCACCAGTGAATAAAGTCCTATATTTTTGTTGCAGTATAACCATGTTTTTGATTAGATTCAAACCTGACGAGATACTTAAACTCGATACTTAAACTGGAAAGAAGCTGATATGAGTCAGCATACCCAGCTTTCCTGTGCTTAACCTAGAAGTAATGACTAACTTGCTCACACCTAAGTAGCTACTCCAATTACATTTCAGTGGTTTAACTGAACTTCTGAATTCTGCACCCAAAAACTCAAAAATAAACCTCACCAGAAACAATTTTAACATTGCAAAAGTAATAATTTCCATCTATGTGTTTTATCAAAAAAAACCCTTATTTATCTATTCGGACAGAATAACGATGAATGATAACAAAAGAAACATGAAATGTAAACAGTTTATGTGAAGTAACTTACAAGAAAAAGCCAACTGTCTTATTTGCATATTTGAAGCATAATATCCTCCTCTGATTCCTGTATGTGTATATACATATAAAAATCATCAAAAGGATTAGAAATATGCCGCAAATCTGTGGAAGATAAACTGTCCATACATTAATAAAAGTACATTATCTCAGAATTTGTGGAAATTCTAGTTCCCAAAAGAGTACTTTTTCAGTTATTTGCTGCTGCTTCTTAGGAGCAGGGTTTTATTTGTTTCTTTTTAAATAAACATACTGCATAGCATCAGAATTAAAATAAAAAAAATCTTTTTATATTCAGTTACCTCTCAACTATAAGTCAGAAGAGAAAGTTAGTGTCGTTCTTCCTTCAACTAATTTCCAAATGATTGTATTCTAGTTTTGGCGTTTTTAAGAAAAAATATTTTAAGAATATTTTTTCTATTCACCTTCTCAGCAGCAAAGGTTATCATGAGTGTCCACAGTACAGAGAAGTGAACAATAAAATTAAAGTAGTAAGAATGTTTGTATGTTTATATATTTATGCTGCCATTATAGAATTGTAGCTTCAATCATACCAGATGATTAGCTGTCAAATCTTTTAAATCTCTGGTGGTTCTTTAAACTCTTACAAATTTGATCAAATTTGAGTTGTAACTTAGCTGCTTTCGCTAACTTGCTACAGAAGAGTTACCATAAAGAATATTTTGCAGTATAACTCAATACATTTCAGAAATTTAAGAATTTTTATTTTCCCCTCTAAAAACATTTATATTATTTCATGATCAATACAGTGAATCTGTGCCAGAAATGTACAGGGTCTCTAGTCTTCTCCACTCTTTGTCTTCTAGACAAAAAAAAAAATCCTCAAAATCATCTAAACTCAATCCTCTTTTCCACAAAGTTATTATTTCCATTTTCAGACTAATATAACTGATCCAAACAAAGAGCTCTCATGACTTGCACTTTATGCATATTTTTCTATGTATTTAATACTTTAAAAGAAAAAAAATTTTTTTTTTAAATTCCTGCCTTCACTAAGGTGACTTCTTTTTCCAAAGCCTCTACTCCAACACCTTAAGTCCTTTCACGTTCTCAAAAAAGTTGATTGGAAAGATGTTTTCTTCCTCCATTCTCTTACCTCTCCTTCCATAGCATTACCTCCAAAACATACCCAAAGCAAGCTGGAAAGAAATTGATATTTGATTCCTTTTCAGTTCCCCAAATAAACATTTAAACCCTATCTTGAAACATTTCATTGTATATTCAGTCATTTTTCTGATTTTCATAAAAACTATGGCAATCTTCTCAGTACACACATAGAGGAAACTAGGTTCATTTTACTCATTTTTACCTCCATCATCTTCCTCTTCCACCTCTACACTTCTGGATAGTATTCTGAACAGGAATATCTCACAGTAAAAGAACCTCTGCTCCTTCACTTCATATAATCATTCCAATAATATTTTTCAAATGTTGCTTTCAAACTACATACTGAAGGAAGGTCATATTTCACCTTTAACATTTATCTTTACATACATACATATATATATATACACACACACACACACACACACACAGAGATATTCAAACTATGACAAGTTTTAAATATCAGATCGTAAAAGGAGAAAAGTTTCAGCTGTAACATATATACACACACACATAATGTACACTACAGTGAATAAAGACCTGAAAAAAATCACTAGTCTCTCATAAACTTGCATTTAGAGAAAAGTTACTTATAAGGTTGCACTAATTTCTGTAAACATGTAGTTGCAGATACAGTAAGTCTGCATAAAACCAGTAAGTGTGTTCTAACTGTATGAACAGTTTTGAGTCCACAGAGAAAAACTAAAATGTGAATGAAGAATGGCAGTAAAAAGATGCAGAAGACTGAGATGTGATGGATACTAAATCATACCAGATTAAAGGAAGAAACTGAGTAACAAGCTCTTCAGGGTAGAGAGAAACAGCACCTTGAATGGTTAGGTACTGTCTCTGCAGTAAAATTGGAAAATATTACAGAAAGTATATGCAGATGTCCATTTTAATTTGCCATTTAATTTGATTATTAGGAAAGGATTCCATTTAAGAAGAAAAAAAAAAATATTTCAGCTATCTTATGAGTCCAGCTACCACACCGCAGGAAAGTGCCAACAGAAGTTACAATACCAATGAAAAACAAATTTGTCAAAAAACAAACATTTTATTAAAAAACAAAAAGTTAGCAATTGGGGGGAAATTACAGTAGAATAGCAACATATTGCTGCCTACTCTTTGCAATTGCATAAAAATTATGATGTATGGGGATGTATGGGGATGTATGGGGAAAGGAGGAGAGCATCTAGAGTTCAAGTGTTCATTTTCTACACTGATATACAAATATTTTATTTCAACAATCATGAAAGACCACAGAGGCAGACCACTCTAGAGACATTTAAACAAAGGATTTTACAAGCTAACTTTGGACTTCTTGGCCTATAAACCTGAAATGACCACTAATTTCTTTAAATAAAATCAAAGCAAATAGAATCTTTGTGACCAGTCTTCTCTTTGTTTGAGCAGCTAATTCAAAGAGATTAATTGTTAGTAAAACTGTTCTTCCCGCCACCATGAAGCATGGGTTCTCTGGAAACACTGAAAACAGATTTTTAAAAAGTTTTTACAATAAATGAGGTACTACAACAGCATGTGATTATTCATCAGTCCTTAAAAAGTTCTCCTCTTGCCTAATTTAAGTTGAAGAAAAAGGATGGGGATCGTAGTCACTGGCCTAGCAGCAGGTGTATGACAAGGAAGTCAGAACCAGGGTGCAAGCTAGGAAAAAAGAATATAATCATCTCTAGTAGCATAAAAGCCTGAAAAGGGAAGATACTGAACAGTCGCTCAGAGAAGCGATGTTGCACGTTTCCATATGTAAACATCAAGGCTGTTGCGGACACACTGCTGCTGCTGCTGCTAAAACCAGAGCAGGCCGGCTCTTCCCCTCGGGCAGCGCGCACCTTGGGCACGACACGCGTCAACGCGCGGGCGCGAGGCAGCGAGTAACGACCCGTGGCTGACGGCCCCCCGCTAACGGCTCACGGCCCCGGCTAACGGCCCCTGGCTAACGGACAAGCCCGGCAGCGCTGCGCGGCGCGGCGCTGCGCTCCGCCCCTCGGCGCCCC
>VWPW01029488.1:0-18597 GCA_013389825.1 Crypturellus undulatus
CTATCGGGGATGTCTTCGCCCACGGAGACGCCGGGGATCACGCACAGACCTGTCGGCCCAGCCTTGGTGCAAGCGGGGAAGCCGTGTGTCCCGTTCCCTCCTTCGGAAGGGCATTTTCCCAGCAGAGCAACATGCCAGGCAGGAAAATAACCCTCCAACACTCTCACTCCATAAGGAAGGCTCTTATTCACTCAGGGGAGGACTCTTGAAACGCCTGCGTGTTTATGCTGTAACTAACTCCCGCAGATGCTAACTCCTTCCTTTCCTAATAGTTTCTCCCAAACAGCAAGTCTTAGGGAAGCCTGCGGGCACCCTCTCTCCTAACCCTGCAAAAAGCAGGATTTGCTTCATTTTGCAGTAATTTAAGAACCAGCCTTACCACCACTGCTGCCCTCGCCAAACAGCAGCAACTGTTGATCTGCTTCAAGTGCCCTCTGCTCTCCGCAGGGATTTAAGTGCTTCCCGGCTATTCAGGAAACTTAATCCGTGTTCGGAGGGATGCTCAGGTGCTGAGCAGAATTAAGGTAGAATTACCCTCAGATTTATGGGAAAACGCAGGAGCTGAGCTTTAAGAAACAGACGGTTTCCTCAGGAACTGAAGGGAGAAGAATGAGAGCGTTGGAAGAAAAGGCAGAAATACGCAGGACGCTGCATGGGCCCTGCTGCGGCGTGCCCGAGCGATGGGCACGACCGGCGGCTGCGCGGGAAGCCAAGGTCCTCCCTGGGGCCGCTGAAACGGGGCATCCACGAGGCCCTGGGGCTCCTGCACGAGCCCAGGGCAGCGCGGGCTGACCCGGCTCCTGTTTATTATGGAATAATGGGACGGAACCGGCCTGGTTCTGGAAGGGGAGCTGAGCAGAGCCAGAGCGGGCAGCTGCCCTCCATGCTCCGGGGCACCCGTTACTCAAGGCTCACAGTTGCCCTTCCCAACTCGGTAGCATCCGAGTATCCCGGCCTGGTTTCCACGTGTCCAGGCTTCCCTGCTTGCCCCATTCCAGCCCCGCTGCCCCTCGCAGCGGCAGGAGCTCCCCGGTTGCAGGGAAGCAGGGCAGGAGCCTCCACACAAGGGGCAGCCCCAGGTCCCCCCGAGCTCTCCTTTTTGTAGCCCCAGGGCCACTGAGGCGGAGCCAGAGCCACGGGAGCAGGTTTGAGGCCGTGCTGCATCTCCAGGAACGAACCCGGAGTTCAAATAACCGGGAGCAGAGCCGTTTTGAGGGACTCGCCCCGCACCAGAGGATCAGGGGGACCAATACAAGGCTGAAAGCGGCGCACGCTTCATCCGGAGGGAATTCACGCAAGCGCCAAGATGCCGTGAAGGATCCTCCCGGGAAGACTTTGGGCATTCCCAGGCACTGCTGCCACACAGCAGCTGCCTATTAAATCCTGCACATCTTTGCTTTAAGACACCCAAGGCTCTTGGACCAAGACTTGCAGTCCAGCAGCAAACGTCTCATTGCAAATACAAATTCCCCAGGTTCGGGGCACCGAGACCTCAAGGCTTCCCCCAGGGCAGTGACAGCAGCAGGCCCGCGGTTGGGGAGGATGCGTGAGAAGATGCTGCAGATTTCAGCTGGTGTTGACTTCTCTAATAGAGCCGAGGCCCAAGTGAAAGGTGCCGAGTGACAGAATATAAACTAGAGTGATCTGACACTAGTTACCGTATTAAGTGTGGTCGTAAGGAGCTTTTCACTGAACAGGAAACCTAATCTTAGCTCGTTTATCTGATTTTGCGTGAAGCAGCAACAGCTTCTCACTGTGCTGTAACACAAGAATCATCAGAGGAAGCGAAACAGCCTTGAGCAAGCACCTCCGATGGAAGAGCTGCAGGAGACCCCACAGGAACCACTCCAAACCCCCAAAATCCCGTGTTTCCAAGCTGGGGAAGCTCCCACCTCCCCTCCTGCCAACAGGCACCGTTCTAGGAGCCAACAGGATGCGGAGACTCCCCCGTTGCCATCCCACCCAATTCCAGAAACATTTGGTGATGCCTTTTTGTAAGCATGTGTTTAACCAGGGAGGTTCTCCCATATGTTATAGCCCTTTTACTAGCTATAATCAATTAGGAAGGAGCTGACTTCAAAGCAAACTTTGACAGGAAAGAAATAATAATTTTAAGTTTCTCACTTAGGGAGTTCCTCACTCCTGGGATTTCCAGCTCCAGGGGGGAGACCCAAGTGTCCAGGATTTGCCGCCTACCTGTTAAGGAGCCGCTGCTGATGATGATTCTGCTGGTCTCGTGCTCCCGAGATACCCAAAGTCGGACCCGATTCAGAGAGGGAGCCCTGATACTTCCCAGGCTCGAAGCACCCCTTTCCTTTACGGTTAAACCTGCGGCTGCTGCCTTGGGCCTGACCCTGTTGCAGTGAATAACAATATCTGCAAAGCCCATCTAGGTGCTGAGTAGCAGAGTATTTTCTGATAAAAAACACTTTTTTTCCCCCCCTCACAAGCAGAGTAAATGAAAGTACCTGCAAATATGCCCTGCCTATAAGGCATGATCGGACCCTCATTCTGCCTCCCATTGGCTACGTTTTACGTAAAAACATGCAGAACTTGGGCACTGTTGCTATGAAACTCCCAGAACTGAAGAATTCTGGCACCAAGGTCACTAGGGGAGCGTGTCACAAGGACTCCTGTGTAGGATGCACATTCAAGGTCCCATAATCTCCACTCCGACCCCTTCTTAGCCTTAACCAAATTCAACAAATTTTCCCTTTTGAGCTGCCTTTCTCTATTCCAGCATCTTCACTGACGTGGCACCTGACAAGCATTAAGATATAAATTACAGGATTAAATAAGATTTTATTGTCACATTTAACTGCTTTGTCAGAGATGTACATTTGGCAGGTTTCTGTACGAAATAGAAGTGTAGCTGCCACCCTCCCCGTTCCGAGCCCACGCGCGTCGGGTTAAGGCCAGCGAGAGCAACGTCGTGGTTCACACAGACCCCGAGAGGCTGAAAGGCTCCCACACTCGACCCAAGAGCGGTGTTTTTAACACCTCGTTTCTTCCCAAGCCATTTTGTTTAATTTAGTACAGGTAAAGAGAGGCTGCTGAACAGATTTGGCCTACGTATACAACACAAACTGAGATTTTTAGCCTGTTGTAGACGTGAGAGATTTAAACTTTGAAGCAACTGCTTTGTTCTTCCAGGTATAAACCAGAGAAATAGTCACACCTCACAGCAACAAATGCTTAAGATGAGGTTAAACTGCGCGTTTTCTCATTTACACATCAGGGATAAAGTCCAATAATACAACCTCTTTAGTGGCACAATTTCACATATTTTGGGCAACGTTAGTATACAAGCAGGAATTAAATAAAAGTAAGTGCATCCAAACATGAAATTCTCTAAAGATACCACACTTCATTTATCCAAAGCGGCAATTTTCTGACGAGAGCTGTAATTCAAACCGAAATAATCATTTACACATTTCACCCAGAGGAAAAGAGGTAACACACCCAGGGGAGCCTCTGAGCAGTCTTCTCCTACCCTATCCCCTATGTATTACATAAAATAACCCATATAGAAGTGTAAATCCAATATTCAGATGCAAAAAGAGAAGCAAGTCTCTGATGTTGGTAATTTGCAGATTTCAAAAACTATTTGTGTTGGAATTTACTACTTTTATCAGTCATTTACTTCTATATGTGCACTTCATATTTATATAAAAAAAAGACAATAAATGAGGCTAGTGTGGCATAAAGTCATTGTAAACCCAGCAAAACCAAAAGAATTAGACTTGTGACATTCATTTGGATGATTTACCACCCCCCGAACCCTTTATAGAAAAAGGCAACCATCGTTTAAGTGAAACACACATTCTGCTAGGAAAAAAAAACGTGAAACCAACCCGTCCTGCGGGCAGAGAGCCGGCCGCTGGGAGGTGGCAGACCACGCTGCTCCACGCGGGCTTCTCCGAGAGACCCGAGTTTCCCTTTCCCGCAAAGGCCAGGTTGGCTCACCGTAGAAAGCTGTTTTGAAGGCGGCTGATATATTTTTCCCTTTCAAAAATTAAAATTCAAGGCATGATAGTGCAAGAGGTAAGTTTTGATTTGAGAACATTATTTGTACACTAACTGTGCTTAGTCACTACATCCCGATTTATTGTCTTAAAGAAGATACGGCAACAAAAGCTACAAGATCTCTATAAATTTCTTTTTGCCTAAATTTACCGGTACATCCGTGAACCTCATCAGTATTAGTACAGCTTGATTATCCTAATGATTCCATTATAAAACTTGCAAAATGTATCACAAGGTGAATAAACCCTCTAGTGCAAGTCTTCTAATGCTTTGTGTGCACAGTAATCCTGTGTAGTTCATTTCCTCCAGGTTAGATCCCCAAAATCTTTCTGTAACAATTATGAAAAAAAGTGTTTTTTTTTAATTTTGTTTCTTCTGTTAAATCTGAGAGGTTTGAGTGTTCCTGGAATCGCCGTCGGGCTGTGTCGAAGGCCGTGAATCTCTTGTCTGTGAGTATTCACTGTCAGATGACTCTGTGGGTTCAAGCAAGTTTTCATAATCACTGTCTTCCGATTCATCAACATTGTCACCAACTGCTCTTTGGGAGGATGGCAGGGACGCTCCGTTCCCGGAATATTTCAATCCTGCCGTTGTCGAAACGTAACTGGAGGAACCTACTGCTTGCGGTCGGGGCATGAACACGTTGCTCTCCAGGACGCCGTGGCCAGCAGGGCTCTCCTGGCTGGTTGCGCTGAAATCCGAGTACGGAGGGGGAGGATCAGAGACATCCGAGTCTTCCAGCGTGCAGCCTTCCACGGCAAACCCCGTGTAGGACATTCGTGGGACAAACAGAGGCTCCAGGGTATCTGGCGGCATTTGTCTGTTCAAAATTGCTTGCTGCAGTCCTGCAAAAGCAGAGGAGAATTAGGGAACTGTTTGCCTTACAGTATATTTTACGTGACCCAGCGAGGAGGCTCCACACAGCCTGTGCCTCCCTGCCCCTCGTGCATGTCCTCGGCACTGCTTCCAAGCTCCAGCACCGGCTCCTTCCCCTCTCAGTCTGGCAATTCTGATTATTATTTTGATAACCACACGGCACATACTACCCTTACCCATCAGGTCTTGCTTATTGTTACATCCTTGTCCCTGAGGTAGCCAAACAACCACCTGCTACGTTTATCAGTGCATCCGCAGCCTCAGTGTTGTACAACTTGGTTATGATTCTACTATACAAACCTGCAAGGCGACTCACAAGGGGAATAAAACATCCAGTGCAGGAATGCTGCCTCTGGAGCACACAGTAACCCGAGGGATTCATTTTCACCAGGAAAACTCCACAAAATCCCAGCTACTGGAATCGTCCATCACTTACTGCCTTCCAGCTGCTTCTCCCTGCACCTTTCCGCTGGCTCCGCATTCCCTCCCTGCACCAGGGAGCTGCTCCTCCTGATCCACCGTGACGAGTTCAATACTGAAATTCTGTCCTACTTTTGAGCTGCCCACATTAACTTCCTCTAATCTTCCTATTTCCAATTTATGTTACCCCTGGAGAGTCACATCTTTGCACTTTCTCTCACAGCGCCTCTCAGGAGGGTAGGCAATGCCGTAAGCACCAGCAAAGGGACCTCACGTTTCCTCAAATCCTTATCTGAAACAAAACTAAACCGACGTTTCCTCCCAGCACCCTCCATGCAGCCTGATCCTTCCCAGGTTTCTGGTCTGTGAGATCTGCCAGCCAAGCACTGCACCCATCTATGTAGGAGCTCTGGGAAGACTTCATGGAAAACAAGGACATTTCCCAGTGTTGAGGCAGACCCGAGAGACCAGGCGGCCAGCTCCAGGATTGAGCTGCTACGGAACCGCAGAGCTTCCCTCTTCCAGCCCTCTTCCAGGATTATTTGCTCGGGATAACCTCCAGGAGCAGTGTTTGCCTTTCTGCAGCAGGCTCTGGGGGCCACTTCCAGCTACTCTTCCTCCTCCTCCTCCTCTCCCCATACGGGATGGGATGGGCTCCAGGCACATTCCCTGCCTCCTCCCTCCTTCCCTCCCGCCCAGAGTGCCTCCCTGCCTGCATTGAGAAATTATCCAAGCTTTTCCAGAACTGCTCTGCAAGGCACACGGAGAGGCAGCTTTGTTCTATGCTGCTGCAACGTGCCGTTTGCTTAGGAAATTTCTTATTACTTTTTAGTATAACTAACCTTTTCACTCTTCTCTGCTCCCACCATGTACTGTCCCATGTTAGTTTTCTCTTACACTCACAAATTGAATTAGATCAGCAATGTCTCCTTGGGAATACTCAGGCTTTTCACAGAATCTGTAAAATCTTCACAGATTCTTCATAGAATCATGAAAATAAAGTTAATACCAACTGAAATTTGTATTTTAAACATTGTATCAGCACTGATGAGCAGGAAAATTCTAACTATATTTACAGTTTAAAAGAAAATATCTTCCATTTTCTAGCAGGTAATCCTAGAGACAGGAGTGATTTCAAAAGGGACTTAACTCTGGGATTTAGTTTAAATTGAAAAGTGTTTTTTTCAGCACAATCACATTCACAGCCAAGTTAAACAGCAAAAAAATAATGTTGAATAAAATAAGACTCTGTCATTATGAAGTGGGAGGGGAAGGTATTTCAGATATTTTCCTCTAAACCGGTGGTAAAGAACTGGGACATTCACTAAAGCTGCAGGGACAACAAACCTTGTGGATGATACTTAGCTGCTCTGTGTCACTACCCATCATTTAAGCATCCTTTTTGCTTTACCCAGATCGCTTGGTGCCCAAAACCATAACAGGAATCAAAATTATTTGGAGTCGGGCTTGTATTTGGGGTTGGGGAAGGAGTGAAGACTTCCACAAACCTTTATAGTTTTTGGCCTGCAAGCACAGTACCTTATTGCTATTTAATAATTTGAAAGGAGTCGCTCCAGCTTTAGCCTTGCTTTTTCCGTTCCTGGCTTTGCTCCGCTTTTCCTTTCCTACAGCAGATCTTTCCCTCTTATTTCCATAATTAACTCACCCTATTCTTCCTCTACAGTCCTGTGTCTTTCTCTTATGTTTTCTGTTAACTAGCACCGAATAAATAGCTGCAGTTCAGGGAAACTCATTCAATATAAAACCATCATATATTGTTCCCAATATGACTTTTTCCCCCCTTTTCCTATAAGTTGAGGAGTACAACCCAATTCCATAAAGTGTTTTGTATTTACAGCATCCATTTCTGAAAGAAAGTGAGAGGGCAACTTACTTATTTCTTGTTCTTTTTCATTTTTTCTTTGCGCAATTTGCCTTTTTAACTTGTTCACATCAGCTTGAAAGGATTCAACAACACGCTCACTTTTTTCTACATCTATACATACTGCCTAGGAGAAAAACATTAAACAGACTTAGATGTTGCAAAAATACAGGAATGACTTCTACAACAGGATTAACAAAGCTTCTAACAGTCAAGGAGCACAAAATTAGGAGCAGGAATCAAATATATCAGAGCAGAAAATTCAATCTGAAGAGTAATATTTTTCTTTTGTTGCCATTGCCAACTCCTGCAAAATAGAAAAAGCATTTCCAAATAATTCATTAGTAACAGGAAAATTTTCATAAGGCTTCAAGTATCTTCTGTCAGGTGGGATGAATAATTTTGGATTTTCGGCTTGAACTGAAAATAAGCCCATAACCATATAAATATAAATATAGTTGTTAGCACAATAATGATATTATGGTAGCACGATTTTAAAGTGCAGCCTATGAAGGCTCGTGAATACTGCCCTACCTGGGGAAAGAAACAGTTGGGAGCACTGTCCCGAGCTGGTCTGCTGACTGCTATCTCTATCACATAAGTGAGGCCTCTAGATTTTTATGATTTTTAAAATTTCCCCTATACTAGCTGGGAAAGGAAGGCAAAATCCTCACTGAGAAGTCCAAGTTTAAAACCATGCTGGAATTTCTTTTCAAATCCAAACGTATTACACCACATATTGTTCAGTTCTTTAGAAATTAAGTATTAGGCAGTACTATTATTATATAGCTAGTGAATAATGCAAATAAAGGCCTATCTGTTTCTGGACAAAAACCAAACTGAGAACAAAACAGAACAAAAAAACCCCAAACCACCATTATTTCCAGTCCTGTAACATCCTCTACTTTAAAGATAAGCGTTGCCCAGGTTAGCCACCACCTGATTTATTTCTAAGCTCTGTGAACCACATGGAGCCGTGTGATCTATCCATCGAGAACCAAGGAACGTGTTTAACGGCGAGGAAGGCAACTCCCCCATGATGTCACGTTTTCCATTTTTCCAGACACCAAGGCAAACAACAGCAAGAGCGTGAAAGCGGCGAGAACAGCATTAAAGAGTAAACACCATTAGCTAATGGGATAGACCTCCGAAAATAAATAATTTTCCTGTCTCCTGGAGCCAGCATGGAAAATGCTTGGCCTGCTGGACGTGAGCTACTTAGGAGGCAGGTTGGAGAGCAGCAGCTTCCACGGAGCAGCAGTCCTGCTCCTGCACCAGCGGGCTGAGCTTGGAGCATTCAAGTAGGAATTTAAACTAATAGATGGAGCTCTCTCTGCTCTCTCATATATACCAAGAACGAGGAGACCCTGTTAAACAAATTTGCCCTTAAACCTGTGTGGATCCCTTCAGCAAGGCTCTTCTTAGCAAATAGTCCTAACCAGCAAACGTCACCCTGAAGTCATTGAATGTTACACTGCTCTAACTTGCAAAAAGCAAGAATGGAGGATATTTGGACCAATAATTTTGGAGGAGACACTGCAAATAAATACATAAAACAGAAAAAGTTCCATTCCACTACTGAAGAAGAAATATATATATATTTCAAAGTTAATTTCCCATAGTTTGCAAGAAATCCTATAGACTCTAAAAAGTCTTCATTCCTCACACCCGTTGTTTATCAAAGGATAAATGAAGGTGTCACACACAAACTGACTGATATTAAGGTTAGTTACCTGTACTTTTTCTTGAAGTGCATTATAAACTTGATAAATAGCCCTGATGTCCTTCATCACTCCATCTTTGTCAAAGAAATCAGTACTGTCAAAAAAACCAAAACAAACATAAAAACAAAACAAAACACACGTAAGTCATTAGTTTGAAGAGATAACACAAGTTGAGATTTTTAGTCTCTTTGAGATGCTGCTAAGCAGTCGATTTTTAAAATACTTGTTGTATTGCTAAGAGGGAATTATATTATAAAGAGCCAAACTCGGGTAAAATAACATCATATCTTTAAGCTTTTTTCTGCAACAGGCAGAATCTCTGAGTGAAATTAAACTTATGCAGGAGATCTTCCACTACTAACTCTTCACCAGAAGCGCTGCTTTGCATTTATAGAATTAAAATGACATAAAAAACTACTTCAAAATGATTGTTTCAATTATGAGAATAGGTCTGCATGCAGAATCTCCTGAAATCAAATATTTTCCCTTCAGAAGGCCCACAGCACCAACTGCCCATATCGACTCTGCTTATTAGTGCAGTTCCATTTGCTCTCTTTAAAGATTTGATTCTAAGCAGAAAAAGGACAGTGGGAACCAACTGCTAATTCTTTTCCATAATTAGCTATTTTGCTCTGCTTGAAATCCACAGTTGCATAATGCTTTGGGAGGTAAAGAACACAGCCTGATGATTGCACTTCATTTGAAAAAGGGAAAAGTGCAAAGTGGAGGGCAACGACCCAAGCACACACTTACCCATGTTCCTTAATAACTTTGGCATAATTCTGAGAAGTATTTGGCACTGAAGAAACTTTGTATTCCTGTTGACTAGTGTTGCCAAGATTAGGAATAGTAAGTGACACCCTTTGATTATACCTGTTTAAAAAAAAAAAAATAGAAAGAGTTCCTTACTCATTTTCAGGAGATTCTTTACACACTAGTGTGGATACTGTTTCATTCCCCCTGCTAATCACAATTCTTCTATGTGTAAACCTTCTAGGTTAGTTTTACTATGAAAAACACTAAATATTAGAAGCTATGTTCAAAATAAACGCATAATCAAAACTCTTGAGATAGATCTACCTCTGTACCTCTTCCACCTTTTCAATTATTATTTCAAGCTATTCAAGATACAAAGAGAGTGAAGTCACACTCAGGTCTCAAATTTAAGAGGAATATGTCACTAATACATTATTTCTCCTAAAATATACTTTTAGGAGAAGTTTTTGTTGTCTGAAGAACATTTACTCATCCTAAAACTTCAATTTAGAAACTGCCTGCCCAGAAAAAAACATATATATTTATATATAGTTACTACAAGTATCTATACACCAAGATACTGTTTGATAAACAGCCACCTCAATGTACAATCATAGAAGATTAGAGGTAGTTCTGAAGTATCAAAACGGACAAGAAAACACGCAATAAGAAGCAGAATAAAAAACAACAGGAGCGGCTGACATTCAGACCACACTTACCTTCGGTTTGGTCTAAAAAGCACATATTCTAGGGCATGCGTGGAGTTATTTGCAGTGGAAATGAAGCTGAAGAG
Organism: Crypturellus undulatus; assembly: GCA_013389825.1. Lineage (NCBI taxonomy): Eukaryota > Metazoa > Chordata > Aves > Tinamiformes > Tinamidae > Crypturellus > Crypturellus undulatus. The sequence goes on from VWPW01029488.1 coordinate 10,478, forward strand.
AAGGAAGACAAGGTCAGGCACTCCAAGAATGTGTGTCAGCTGCTTGTGGATGATGTGCTCCCTGTACGACATCTGTTGCTGAGTGTTTCTCCTAAACCTGTACCATCCGATAACATTCTGTAACCAAAGCACACGAGAAAAAGGATTAACTGAGATACAGATTTACCTGCTGATAAAGTTACTAAGATTGTGATATAATCTGAATGAGCTAATTCACAAAATTATTATAACTAAGACAATTTCTGTGTCCCTTTACAACCTGCCATTTAATTGCTCTCTAGTACAAATTCCTGCATATAGTCAGTGGCATTTAGGATCCTAGATTAAATATAGGTTACACTTTAATTATTTAACCTTTGCAACAAAAGTTGGAGCATCCTCCAATTCTTAAGTTTGTTCAGTCTTCCAACAGAGCCTGTTTATTTTCCTTTATAGCCTATATGTTTCAGCCCCCTACTCACTGGCATTACTTTCATTTCCAGGGCTATGCATCACCAAACACATTTGCAAATTCATGTTTGTTCACGAGCTTTGGGACTAATCTGCTGGGTACAGTGATAAAATTATCTCATTTAATTGTGGAAGATTTATATGCACATCAGATAATCATTGAATTAGACTGGGTCTCATCTCAAACGCAACATGTATTTAACTCTTATTTCATGAAAACTAACATTTAATTTAAAAGAATAATGAAAAAGGACATATCATTAACAAAGCTTGGCCTAGAAAAGTCTGAGAATAAACACAATCACATTGTGATGAATAAAAATATGCAATATATGCAGGAATACAGGAGATTCTACATATCTGAGAACATAGGACTCCTGAATTAAATAAAAAAAACTATAAGCAGCAATGTTTTTCTTTTATAGAGAAGTCTATAAAATTACATGCATAAAGCATGTTTATTGTGTTGCTAAAAGAAGGCAATCTAAGATTGGCTTCATGCACAGACAACATTATTTTTCCTATTTGACTTTATGACACTAATAACATTAAGACTATTGTTCTTTAGTCAGATAACACTTGCAAGTGCTCATTTCTCCACTTGTGTCTGTTTTCTCACCACAGATAATATATCTGCACAGATTTCAGAGCAAGGAAGATCCTAACAAAATAAAATTCGGTCGAAAATCCATTGGCATCTTGATTTGAAAGTTTTTTTAAAAAACATAAGACAGTTTTATGATTTTTGCATTGTGTCCTGATGGGAAACTTAACATGACCATGGCGTCATAAAGTAGAATTATTACCAGAATTCAGGATCTGAGACTGCAGGCTCATTGCATTCACAGAGATGTGTGCGTATACATATATACATACATATATACACACATACATGCACACACAGAACACGTATGTGCTATAGGCATACACAGAAGAGACTACTTGAGTTTGTATTGGGAGAAGTAGACAAAAAAAGTATTACAATGATCAATGTTGCAAGAATTGCACAAATTTAGGGTTTGTTTCCCTGCAGATCCTTCAATTTAAGCCCTGCCTGCAGGCAAAAGTCCGCGGTGCAGATGGCAAAGGGATCAGAACATGAAGATCCCAAACTCAACCAGCAGTCGAGTACCCGTCATCACACGCTCTGAAAACTTTGACTCCAAGTTAATTGCTGAAATTTTATTCACTTAAGGGTAGCTCTGCTAATAACAAAACATACATGACACAGAGCTATAATATCTGACCTATAACTACCTTCTGACACAACCACTTTTCAGCTTAGAACTGCTGGTGCAATACCTGCAATTTCAAGGCTATGACATAACAATTTTTTTAACCTTTAAAATTTTATTTTAAATTTTTCAGTTTAGCTACATTTCTCTTGGTTTCAGCACCCCATTGTAACTGTACAAGTTTAGCTCTGAAATCAGAGAGAGACAGTGGGTCTGGAGACCTGAGATTAAATTCTTCAGGGAATTTAGATGTTATTCACAAATTTACATAAGCAAAAATGTTACTACAAATGCACCAACTACTGCATGGGATAAGCTGCAGGTGAAAAAGAGACTGCTGAATTTGTGAAATAAAATATTTCTTCTAGTTAACCCCTTATTTTTACATTTGTCAATGCCACTCTAGTTGCAGACTCTAGTAGGACTGACCTCTAAAGTTGAAGAGGAAGAAAAGACAGAAAACTTACTTTTCTTCGATCTTTAAGAATCCTGTCCAAACTCTCCTCATTAACCTTGCCTGCATAGTCATAAAAGCTTGAACCAAAAAAGGAAAAGACAAATGTAGATACACAGTTTACACATGCATTATTTATAAAATAGATACTTTACACTTTTATGGTGTTCTTCAAATAGATGGCATTCTGCAAGTCACCTGCAAACCTCCCAAGTTTTACCCTCATGAATACACGTCAGTATTCACACCACCTACTTAAGACATCCAACTCGGGTGCCACTCGGAGCACGAGGTTAGAAGCTGGGTTGACTGTATAGTTAAAAGAGAGGCTCACAGAGGAGGAAGTAGGACACTGAGATCGGTGCACAGGACTAGCTGGTGCAAATGGCCTAACCACTTTTAAACCACCAGAAAGAAAGTGTAACACACCTGTGATTTTTAGCCATAAAATGCTTTCATTGCACATATTAGTTTGATACAAGTGTTTCACCCTAAAAGCAGAGGTACATAAATGGACTGTGTAATTTTCTTTGGTCATTTGGTCAAATCCTGCTTTGATAACAGAAGCCCTACCTGCCAAAGAGGGAGGGGAAGCAGGATCCTTTTACATACATCTATACATATAAGTTTCTTGAGTTCCAGGCCTGGAATTAGACTCATGTGAATGGACCCCTGCAGCCAAAATAGTCCCACTGAGGTCAGTAGAAGCCCAAAGAAACATTGGGGTCTCTCCACATGGTTCTGTTTACAGGACTGAGGCCCAATCCCTAACAAACAGTTTTTCCGAGGACATCACCAATTTAGGAATTTATAAACCTATCTACACAGATAGGGTTACAAATTCAAATGGATCACACTTCATTATAAAAGGAAAAACATTTGAAAATAGATTCCTCCTTGACTTACCTGCCAAGTCCTTAGTCTCTTTCAAGAGCTGATATCACTAACACCTAAAGCAGTGCAGGAAAACACTCTGTTTTAGAAGTCTATGATCTCAACTCTTGTGGGGAGGAAAAAAACAACAGAAAATCCTGAACTCAGTACTTGGCTGGTAAATAAGGGTGGAAATAAAGTTTGCTTTAGTAGTCAAAATGATTTGTATGTTAAGACCACAATTAATTACAAATTTGAGATGCTAAGTTACATTTGCTCTCTTATGTATGCATTCTTGCAAGTAATATATAATCAATTCTGTCTCCGTGATTCACTAGAAGAATTCTCCTGTGGGATGAGCTACCACACCTTCCTTGGAAAACTGCACAGCTTGATAAATCTGGCCTTATAAAATGCTTAGCTCCTGCTCAGGGCCAAACCTACTCAATAACAGCAATGCCAGCTTGTAAGAAAGTAGAGTGGATGAGCCATAGGCTTCTGTATAGTGGCTACATTTAACTCAACAACATATAGCAGAATGCCCCAAACGGTACCAATTACAGCTAAAGGTATAGGGAAAGCTGACCTCCCAGTGTGGTATTAATACAGATTATTTTTGTGAACAAAGCATGCTGTGAGATACAGGCTTCTACTCCTGCCTGCAGCAGCTCAGTTACTAACGAGCAATTTCTTGTCAGGGAAGAGACAGGAAACATGATCGGTTTTGATCTGCATCCCTAGGAATCAGGAAAAGACTATCCGACATCAGGTATTATGCGCAGAAACTCTAGCATATATATATTTATTTATTTCACTGGGATAAGAGTGCCCTCTGTGTAATTATCAGCTAACAAATGACAGATTGGCGCTCTTCTCTCTAATGTAACTAATGTCAATCATAATATCTAAGGTACTGAGTCTTCCTAATTGTCTAGAAGTCTCTAAATGAAGACACAAAGTCAATCACTGGGAATTCCTTCTAAAAAGAATCTCCAGAGAGCAATTTAGAAGCTATGGCTGTGTAACAAATGGAGACTATGCAGGAAGGATGCATGTAATAGAATGAGGCTGCTAAGCCCAATATATAGACCTGCACTTAATTTTAATTCAGGAATACAGAAAATCGGGAAGCAAAAAAATAGTATGCTAAAAGTTTGAGAGTAATGAGCTGCTAGCACAGGCAGTAAAGCTACCTGTAAAACCACCTGTGTGACTGAGCAATCTTGTGAAGCAAGGGCAGACAGAGCATACTTTAGGGCGACGTGGCCTAAGCAGCACTAATCCGAGCCTCCCATTTAAATTGGTTTTGGCATTTGTCCTCATTACCAGAGTGACACGACGTGACCCGACCACTCTCCACCTCCAGTACCTGAAGTGGAGTTCAAAGAGGAGGAGAACAGAGCTCTACTAGCTACCCAAGCACCCTTTCTAAACCAAAATGTTGCATTAAGAGGAGTGTTAATAAAACTGTCAACTCGTGCTTTCCTCGACATGGCTGGTGCCATTATCACATATTTCTGTAATAATATCAGACAAGAAAATAATATAAATATTATTAGATATATCTAAAACACTCATGTATTTCACCAAGCTACCTATTTTTATATTCTGCATAACCCAACTACACAGCCAACACAGGAGGGTAACAGAAAATGCTTACCTAAAGAGTTTTGAACAAGGCTCGTGGTTATGGATTTCTGCAACAACAACAAAAAGAAGACATATGTCCAGCTGCTCAAGATAAAGGGAAATTCTAGCACATACCCTACACAGTCTTTCCACATCACAGCTAGCGAGCAATGAAACATTTGTGTCAGACCACACACCACCCTGCGAGTCTCCCCACCACATTTGGGAAGTAGCTTCTCTTTCCAGTCTTTGCAGGGCGGAAAATATTTTAAAAATAAATAAGCCTCAATTACACTTCTTTTTTTTTCCCCCTTCTGTCATTGTAAGCTGCTCACGTAAGTTTTCCTATTTCTTTGTTCTTGATGCATTTTTTTCCACAACAGCTTGCTTACGTTCATATCCACTGTTTGTTGTAATATTGTGTATTAGGGTGTTTAAGGGCAAATACATTATAATTAAAAAAAATCCAAAATGATTAACTCCATTTTCATTTCAGGTAATAGAATTCCAAGTTACCAGAAAATTGCTGCAATTTTTTTCATTCCAGATGTAGCAATAAATGCTAAGATGCTTATTTAAGCAGCAGAGGTTAAGATTCCAGCAGTCAGAAAGAAAAGAAAGCAAAAACCCAACACACATGCTCTTTCACACCAAATATGACTCACAGAAATACTAAAAGCCACAAAAAAGTATTTCTGCTACTCAGCTTGACATTTCTCCACGTTTTTCTACCTTAATCCTGTAGTTTTCATCCTAAAGTGTGTTTGCTCAGACGGGCATGCAGTGTTTATGCAGAAACAATACGAAGCCCCTACGCTAGTTCCCTGCCGGAGTGTTTATCAACAGCTTGGTTGAGTGTCTTCCTTCCTGGAGGATGACTCACCAGCTGCTGCTCTGAAGCGCCAGGCTGCTCACGCCTGCAAGCCCAGCAAAGTCGGTATCAGATCTCAATTCCCAAGAGCAACAGGCTCCACACATTTGCACCTCAGGGTGTTCTGCCACTATCCAGATAAATGTCTTCACGTCAGTGGCACACGTACTGCCAGGGAAACAGTAAGTTTTCACTGGCAAGGAGAACTTTTGATGCTGCTGTGAAGACTGCTTTTTGAAGTAATTCCAAAAAAACCTCTAAAGTTAGAATCAACTCCACACTTTCATTCAGGCTTATGTGAATCTGTGGAAACAATTTGCTAAACAAAGGCAGTATATCAAATTATTCCAGTTTATAGCAAATCCTTCCAGCAAACACATTGATTAACTGTAATTACTGAGAACTCATACATGATTCTTAGGTTATTACATGTTTACACAGACCTCGTCTTTTCAAAGAGCAGCAGCAGCAAGGCTATTGCTCAGAACATGTGAAGTGTCTACAATCCTAAATTTGAATTTTTAAATACATCTATTCTTAAAACATATATAGCACAATTAAGCTTTAAGACAGCCAACACAAAGTGCTGAAGCTCATTTGCAAAAGTAGTGCTACAAATCTGTTAGTTTGGTTCAACTCTTGAGCTCCCACTCAAAAAGTATTAATCTCAGAAAGTACTGTTTTCCCCTTTTTCAAAATACAAACAAACAAAACCTTAAATTTGAGAATATAAAAAAGGAGTATTTAAAATAAGGAATATTTTTAATATAACGAACACTTGGATAAGAAGCAACACTGAAGCTGCAACTAATATGAGATATTACTGTGTTATTTTGTCATCAATAACCACAATGAGTTACTGTTGAATAGTCATAACTGGTTTTGTCTGAACAGCTACAGATATCTGCTCTTTTCTTCTAAACGTACTTTGGTAGTCACTACATATACAGAAAAAAAACCCACAAAAATAAAAGGATGGGCTTTTTAAAAATTTCTCCTTTAATTTAGCTTGAGGACTAGTACAGTTTGATCACTTATTTCAGCTTAGAAATGACCAGAATAGGAACCTCCTTAACCTTCGGAATTCTTGTTCACACAATTGCTCCTACTTCAATGTAGTATCTTCAGACATAACAAGAGTACAAGTTTCTGAAACTATTAGTTTTGTATTAAAACCTATTTTGAGAGTCAAACACAAGATATTTGAATACTAGCTAAGCTTGATAGCTGTCCTGCTCTGCTGTCAGGAACCTGATCCACAAACCAGCAGATTTCAGGACACAGGAAATCAAGTACATATATGACAACTTTTAAAATAAAGCTTACATGAATTTTGAGTTACATACACACATATAAAAAGGACACTAAGCCATTATCCTTCCTTGCAGAGGCTTCTAAATTTCCATAAATCGGCCAGCTACCCATGACAGTTTTTTACTCACATATCAAAATATTAATTCCAACCAACAACAGCTCAACAAGAGATATCACACCTTAAGATCCATTAGAATCATTTCCCTTTTCCCACAACAACAGCCAGCTTTACAGAACTTGTGCTGTTTATCAAGAAAACAAATGTGTTGACTGCCTTTGCTTGACAAATCTTGTTTTCACTGTTACCACCTACTAGCTGCACATGCAAACTCTCTGTTGGAAATCCCCCCTTTCATTATTAGTAAGCAATATAATACATATTTACTTTATTTCAGGCACATTCCTGCAAGAAACTCACTGCAGGAGCAAAAAACAAGCAACTCATTTCTCCACTACAAAATTCAGGTAAGTAGCTGCAATAAGGGGTAACTTCCTCACAAAAGGACAAACGCGTAACACACCACACCCAGGAAAAGCCTTTCCTCACACCTCAGTAATGCAGCAAATGGCTTAATAGCAATTTTGAGAGACTGGAAAATCTGATGCTGGTTGCACAGGGAAATTAATAGATCTCACTGAATTGTTACATTGAAAAAAGAATAGAGGCGCAGTGTTCCTTTGGGAATTTCTGGGAATTCTGTTACTTACCAATGACCTGTAGAAACTCGGTGTTGCTGATCTGCGAGTCACTAATGCTGAACGTCTCCTCTTGCCTTACCTCTCCTAGCAGAAACCCTTCCTGCAACATCAAGCAAAAGGAAAAAAGAAACTAAAACAAAAAGAAAACCACTACATGCCGTCACACACCAAAACTTCCTCACTACGCAAGAATTAAAGCAGAATTTTGGTTTAAAACACCCATTCGGGCCACGCTGCGCTTAAGCAGCTCTTAGATTTGCCAGACTTTTCCATCAAGATCCCGGGGTTTGGGAGCATCCCGCGGAGCTCCCGGTTGTAGCCAACGAGCCCCGCGGAGGTTCCACCGACACCCAGAACCGCCCCGCTCGCAGAGAGCCTCCCCGGGGCCGGCAGCGGGCGGCGCCGCCGCGGTACCGGCTCGGTGCCGGCCGCCCCGCCGCGGTGCCGGTGCCGCTTCGGTGCCGGTGCCGCTTCGGCGCCGTCACGTACGTGGTCGGCGCCGCTGTTGGCGCTGAAGTAGCACACGGAGCTGAACGTGTAGCCCGAGATGGAGGCCGCCATGACGGACACCGCCGCCGCCGCCGCCGCTCCCACA
>VWPW01029488.1:18668-29206 GCA_013389825.1 Crypturellus undulatus
CGCTTCCGCCGCCGGCGCGCGGGGGCGCCTGGGAGCTGTAGTCCGCGCGGAGGGCCGGGCCATGTCGGGGCTGGCGGCGTTGGGGCAAATCCGCTGCTTTTCGGTTTTGTTTCTGTTTTGAGGGAATCTGGTGTTTTGCGGCGCAGTTCGGGCGCCTCGGAGCTCGCTAGGTGCCGAGGCAGGACAGACGAGCGGCAGTCCTCCAGGGGCCGGAGAGGCGCCGCGCTGCTGCTTCCGGGCGGCGCGGCCGGCATGGCGGCGGGGTGCGAGGAGGCTCCGTTCAGCCCCTCGGCGCTCGGCACCCGCGAGCAGTGAGTGAGGGGAGGGACCGGGATCGGGATCGGGATCGGGACGGGATCGGGACCGGGATGCGGCGGGGAGCGGCGCTCGGGCGCTCACGGCGACGTCTCCGCTGCCCGCAGCTGGGAGGCCGCGTACGAGAGGGAGCTGCGGAGCTTCCGCGACGGCGGCGACGCCGGCGAGATCTGGTGAGCGCGACCCCCCGCACCGCGTCCCTGCGCTCGCGTTTGCGCGGGTTTGCAGCTAAGCTACGCGCAGGCACGGGCTTAGGGGGCTACCGAACAGTCCTGGGCCTAATCCCGACCCCCAGCTCCTCCCCGGGCCCGTTTCACAAGCAGATTCCTAGGCCGGGTCCTGCAGCCGTGGTCACACTCATTTGTAATCCGCGAGCCTAGGGATAAGGCAAGTTCCCAGTGCCCTTTTCTTCTCCCTTCTTTCCCTTTTCCAAGGGCTTTGCTTGCAATGAATTTGTGAAACTTAAAGCAAATTTGGAATACGATCCACATCACCTGTTTCCCAGTTGCTTCAGCAACCAGGTTGTTCAGTAAACAGTTGCCCATCTGCTTAGCAAAAACTGGAGAGTGGAAGTCATGAAATGGAGTTGCTGGGTCTTAACTACGTCGTTGCCGTCTTGGTCACTCGAGTCCCTGTTTTCAACAGGTTTGGAGAAGAAAGCATAGTCCGCCTGATCCGATGGATGGAGAAACACCAGATCCCCCATGACAGCCCCGTGCTTGACATCGGAACGGGGAACGGTGTCCTGCTGGTGNTTTCCCTTTCCCAAGGGCTTTGCTTGCAGAGAATTTATGAAACTTAAACAAAGCACATTTGGAACACGATCCACATCACCCGTTTCCCAGTTGCTTTAGCAACCAGGTTGTTCAGTAAGCGGTTGCCCATCTGCTTAGCAAAAACTGGAGAGTGGAAGTCATGAAATGGAGTTGCTGGGTCTTAACTATGTCTGTGCTGTCTTGGTCACTCGAGTCCCTGTTTTCAACAGGTTTGGAGAAGAAAGCATCGTCCGCCTGATCCGATGGATGGAGAAACACCAGATCCCCCGTGACAGCCCCGTGCTTGACATCGGAACGGGGAACGGTGTCCTGCTGGTGGAACTGGTTAGTCTGTTGCACAGTTGGTGCTTTTCATACAGAATCGAGGCTCAGAACGGAATAGTTTAAACGCTGGTCTCACAAGCAGGACGTGATCACCCCTTACCCAATGAGACCTGGATATCGAACTCAATAAACCAGCAATGCCGTGAGGGGTTTTTGGAAATCGAGACCTAGCCAACAGAAATATGTTGCTCTACCAAATGAAAATACTTGTTAGTTTGTTTTAACTACTTTAAACTACTATTTTCTTAGGATTTCCCAGACTGGCAGCATTTTTGGTTTCTAAAGTTTTTTAAAAAAGCTTCTTTAAATCAATGTTTAACCATCTTTAGGGTAGTATTTTAAGTAGCCAGCCTGAATATCTCTTAATTTAACTTTATTTTTCTGTTTTCACACATTTAAAGTGCTTTTTCTTCCTTTTGCTGTGTAAAACACCCACAGGTAAGGAAATGAAGTTGCTTAACACACAAAGCACTTTGTGTGCAAAACCAGACCCTCTCCCCATGCTCAGTTTTGATAACGATACTCCCACTTACGGAAAAAGTGGTTAAGAACAAGTCACTTACGTAAATGTGTTAAAAAATTGATAACACTTGTTTTCAAGAAGTTTCCATTTGTGTCAGAGTGCAAACCATTACCCGATCTGTTTTGAAGGGTGATAACGCTGTCATTACCCATCGGTAGAGGTACTTCAGGAGCTGCAGGGATCCTCTCCTCTTTTTAATTGACTCTTCTGATGTAATATTATTGGAGAGTTGCTAAAGAAAGTAGCTATCAAGCTGTAACAGATCCTGTTGTGCGATATTCTCTATTAGCTGCATAGACACTATAGAAGTTGAAACGGATGCATGTCAGAGGCAGGTTTATGATGGAAATACTGTTGGGATATTTTTAGCGTGGACTTGGATTTAAAACAAACAAAGAAACAAGTTTAAAGCCTTTGCAGGGATTGCCTGCGACAGGCTGCAGTACAGGAGTTTTATCCATCTAAGTAGAATTGCTCATCTCATTAAGAGAAATTGGTGACTTAATAATGATGAGCTCTTTTTTTTTTTTCCTTAAGAGAAAAAGCAATACTAACTCTATCATTGTTGAAAAATCTAATGAAAAAATCTATTTATAAGGCCTTAATTTTATCTTGGCAACAGTTATAAATCTGAAATTGATTTCCTTCTATAACAGCAAAACAGCAGCCTGTTTTAGCCTTTAAAAACTATTGCCCNCAGGGATTGGCTGCGACAGCCTGCAGTACAGGAGAAGTTTTATCCTCCTAAGTAGAATTGCTCATCTCATTAAGAGAAATTGGTGACTTAATAATGATGAGCTCTTTTTTTTTTCCCTTAAGAGAAAAAGCAATACTAACTCTATCATTGTTGAAAAATCTAATGAAAAAATCTATTTATAAGGCCTTAATTTTATCTTGGCAACAGTTATAAATCTGAAATTGATTTCCTTCTATAACAGCAAAACAGCAGCCTGTTTTAGCCTTTAAAAACTATTGCCCTGCCGCAAACACCTCAGGTTCTGTGGCTGACAGAGATCTTCAGTGCAGTTCCTGTTTGGAAAGTGACTTCAAAAATTACATGTTCCTCATTGCAAAGTGTTCAAGGTCTCAGTTGATGTAAAAGATTTTGTGTTTGTGTGTGATAGCTTCTAGGTTTTGAAAATAGGTTTATTTTGTCAAGCTCCTCAACTGCAGCAGGACAGTTGTGTTTTTGGAGTTTGGATTGATAATGGAAACGGCAAGCCCAAGAGGGGAGTCAAATGTAGTTCTGTAGCCTGCGGAGGAGCACATCCCTGGCTGGTGTGTGGAAAACTTGTCGGAAGAGGAGGAAGCAGCATGGAGTGAGGTTAATGCTGCCATGCCTGGGCCCAGTATTACCCTAATAGTAAAGGGTAATAAACAGGAATATACTGAGAAAGTTGCTCTTAATTGCAGCTAGGTTTGGAGGAGGCATTTTCAGTTCTAATGGGGAATATTGCACCAAAAGGAAGGAAAAGAGCTGACTGACAAGAGGTAATAAGTGGGACCCCGTGCAGTTTTTGCATGTGCAGCAGACCATGCTCCTAGCCATGCAGACTCGACCAGTCTGGTAGTGATGACTAATTCTTTTTTTTTCTTTCTTTCAAAAATGCCAGTTCTTCTAAGAAAATATTGCTGTTATGTGGAGCTCTGGCTTTCCCCTTTTCTGAGGAGCGTGGGAGCCAAAACAAAAGAAAAAAAAATCTCTGAAGTGAAAGGAATTCACCACCCAAGTGAGAGGATTTCCCCTGCCAACACCAAGAGCTCAATCATGGTGCAGTGCTAACAACATTGCAAGCTACTTTCTGCTTTTTTTCACCCTTAGCTGCTTTTACAGGAAGGGGCAGCAGAGTGGTGGTTAATACCAGCCTCAGGATCGGACTCAGATGCCAGGATTCAGTGCAGCCATTTTTCAGGGAATAGTCTCTCCCTGTCCATGGGCAGCAGCAGCCAGACCATTCGAGTTTAGCAGCACTGGCTGGTGGTTCTCCTCAGACTTTCCTTCCCTGCCTTGGAGACCAGCGGAGTGAATGGAAACTCCCTAAAGTGACTCAAGCTCTTCCTTTCCAACCCACGGGAACTGTTGTGAGATCTTCCATCCCCCAGCTCCAGCATCTCGGGGAGCTTGGATCCCTCTCAGAACTCTGCAGAGGGATGTGGGCTGAGCAATCTGCTGTTCTTCTAGTGCAAACAGCATGGGCTTTGTGTTTAGCTGCAATTAGCCCTCAATTAACAACAGCTGGCTAGCGCTGCACCCACACAGATGGAAGGGCTGCTGGAGGAGGAAAGACTGTTTAGGAAAAGATCTTGCAGTGTTCCTTGCTGTTGAGGTGTCAGCATTTGGAAAAGCAGAGAGGCAGATGATGGTTTTTGCACAGGTTGGAGTCCGTGTATTGATCAGAAATAAACCAAAACCCAACACACCTCCCTGTCTCTGCCACTGCTGCCTGAGCTGCTCCCGTCCTGTCAGGTTTGCATCTAAACAGGCCAGCTGACGTGTGATACCCAAATGGGGCAGGATCTCATTGCCTCCTTTCTTTGCCCTGGCTCATCAATATCCAGCTTGAGGTGGGACTGACTGAGTGGCTCTGTATACTCTCCTGTGTCACTTGTCTGTGGAAATTACAGCAAAAACCTTGTTGTATTCAGATAATTGGATTCAAGTAGATATTAATTTAACATCAATAGTTAGAAAAGCATAAGTTTTTGCAGTATTTTCCTTTACTGATCAAATTATTATCTATTTTGGCTCATATAATTTAGCTTATAAATCAAATAACTGGTTATATGAATGTTATGCACTTAACTAAAGAGGTTTTCTTCTCATTTTGAAGCACCTGGCATTGGCAAATGTTCTCCTCGCTGAAAATGCCTGGTCTCTGGCATGTTGTCGGTGCAGAAGCCTAGTCCCTTCCAGAGTGTGACTTTTCACAGTCCTGCTCCATTTTCCACAAAACGGAAATAAACTAACTTTCAGTTAACAATCCTCAGGATGAGGTATTAGACAGGATTGAGTCATTTCAGCTCATTTCCCCAGCTGTTTGACTCCTGTGGTGATAACAGGAATAAAAATGAGCAAAAGGAGTGGGTTTTAAGAGGTGATATGGATTGTCTATAGTGAATACATTTATTGAATAAGTATAGTTTGCCAGCTCACTGACTAAGGTTCTCTCCTTCTGTCCAGGCAAAATCTGGTTACACTAATCTCACTGGGATCGATTACTCTCCTTCTGCAATACAACTTTCAGAACAAGTGAAAGAGAAAGAAGGGATGTCTAACATTAAATTTCAGGTAAGTGCTGAGAGAAACTATAATAAGGAAATAGAAAGCAGTGGAAACCCAGGTTAAATGAGCTACTTGCTATTCAAGTGCTTTCACTGTAATACATTAACAATGCTTTTCATTTGTGTTTTAAACTTCAAGGGCGGACCCTAGCCAAAACTTGTTAATAAATCTGTATTTACAAGAAGATCTCTTGGTCTATTTATTTTTCCGTTCACAATAGTCATTGGGGCTAAAAAGCTTTCCCTGCTTCTGGGAGAGGACAGAATAGTGGGTTTTCATTTGACAAGTTCTGTGATTTATTTGGTACTCCCTGCATTTCAGTTTTGAGATAGAAGATTAAACTTTTAACTGAAAGAGTCTTTATCAGCAGCAGTGCTGTGGGCAGGCTGGGGGAATTCACCTGAGCCTCCTGTCTCTGCTGTGTAGTTTCTGTGCCCGTGTGATGCTTCCTTTCTTACAGGTTGGTGTAAGGCCTCTGTGATGGACGCTGTCTTTTGCTTTGTATTTGTGTAGTGCCTGGCACACTGCTAGAGCCAAGTAACCAGGGAGCAAACTACAAGGACTGAAAGAATGAATTTGGAGTATGTTAGCTTGAGCTTTACATGGGCAGATGTATAGCCAAGCTTTACAGCAAATAGATCATGTGTAATGCACAGAGGAAAGAGAACCTAATGTGGCACTGTAATGCAAAAAACACTTTTGAGTTGCCTCTTCTAAGAACGCCTATTGTCAGGTGGGAGGCTTTCTGTTTCACAGCATTGCTTGGCATTAAAGATTCAGGAGCTCCTGAGTGTAAGATTGTTTTCACAGATACAGGCATCTGCTTTAGGTAGAAGACTTCCTGGCTCCATCAGCTGAGCTCTCGGGCTTTGAGATTTGCATCGACAAGGGCACGTTCGATGCTGTAAGCCTTAATCCTGAGGATGCAGTCGGAAAGAGGAAGCAGTATGTGAGATCTCTATGCAGCACGTTGAAGCCAGGAGGCTTCTTTCTCATAACATCCTGTAACTGGACCAAGGAGGAGCTGCTGAGTGAGTTCAGAGAAGGTAAGCACATCAAAACATTGCAGCTTCTTTATGTACCAATGCCAGCGTGTCAAAGGAGCATAGGTTGTGTTGTTCTTTTAAAAACAGCAATTTCAAGCTAGCAATGCTGGGAGAGGAGAAAATTCTACACTCATGTTTTGCTTTGTTTTCTTTTGGTCCTCCATTAACAGGCTGGTCGCTTGCCCGGTCCATTTTGAAATCAGGGTACCCTTGCTTCTCATATTTGGGGAAATTGGCAAGTCTGGACTGTGATGTTCTAGGTGACCTTTCTGATCTACTCTGAAGGGCTTTTTAACATGCTGCTCAGCTCATGAATCTCCTGCTTGAAACTCAAGAGTGTGGATCTAATACAACCCCCCCTTCTGCAGAGCTAAAAATGCTGGCAAGTTATCATCTTTTTCTGTCATTAATTTGTGTAATTCAGCCAGCTAAGACTTTTATTATCCGTGGAAGGGTTTCAGCTGTATAAAGCAGCAGTGCAGTCTAACAATGCAGTCCTATAAACTCACAAAGTAACTGACTTGCAAGTTTTCCAAACCAATAAGGAATGGTTGGCAAAGGGTTATCCAAGAAGAGAATAAAATGACTTCCTTCTAATAAAAGCATTTTAATTTCTGTCTGGCAGGATTCGAAATTCTGGAGGAGCTGCCAACACCCAAGTTTTGCTTTGGAGGAAGAATTGGAAACAGTGTAACAGCATTGGTTTTCCAGAGAAAAAAAGAGGGACCATGCATCTTGGACAAATTAAATTAGTTGAGAAAAGAAAAGCCTGAACTTTAAAGAAAACCTTACAGAAAACCTCAGACACATGTGTAAATAAATGCTCTTTGAGTGCACAGTAAAAGACTGTATGGAACTCCAAGGGACTGTAAAACGTTGCCCTAGAAACATTTCAACTTTGCATAACTTGCCTGTAAATTTTGTCCTTGCTACAACCTTATTTGGTTTGGGAAGCGGCAAGTATGTAAGTGAGAGGAAAATCAGGCATTCTGATTTTTATGATTAATACAACCAAATGATTTTTGCATTTGGAATGTACAGCTTACGTGTTTTTTAACTTTTTCTTTGGCAACTGGTGACTGATAGAAGCAAATACATTCTGCAAAGTAAAGAACTCTTTTCTCTGTTGTGAGGCGTAGGAGGAACAAGCTTTTGAGATGTGCTTGATTTTTCTTTTTTTTTCTTTTTTTTTCCTCTCTTAGGTAAATATTGAGTGTAACAGCATTATCCAAAACCAATATTTAGTTAAGTAAGGACGGAAATGAATATAAAAGCTGCAGTACTTGCAAAAGAGAACCGGTTAGCGGGTTACATTCAGATTTTCAGAAGCTCTCAGACTCTGCATAGTTCTGTTTCTACTGAACTAGCCTCCCTCTGTGGGAAAAGAGTTTGAGCTGTTGAGTGTTTTTAAAAATCTCCCTTGCCTGAATATGTGCATGCTTTGCCAGCTGTTTCCACCAAGTCCAGAAATACATAAAGGTGTGATGTTATAATTTCACTGGCAGGTGACACATGCCTCTTTCATTATTAATTTGCTGAATAGAATGCTCTTATGTCTTAAGAGCCAGCAATGAACATCTGCTTTTCTAGTAATTTTTTTTTCAGGACAGATTTGAGCTGCATAAACCCAAAAGAATCTAACCATAACTATCCCCTCTTATTTTTTTACTTCTGTGTGTGATCTTTTTATTTATTTATTTGCCTTTATTTTTTTTTCCAGATTGTAGAATCCTACTGCTGCTCGCAAGGAAGGAAAGTAATATTTCTTTATGCCTTGATGCACATTTACAGGTGGCAATAAATAAGCCCGATTTTTCAAGCAGCCATGAGGTCCCCATTAGATCAGCTTTCTTTTCATGGCAGAAGATGGTGTTTGCTCAGAACTGCTCTTCATGGTTTCTAGTCTAAGCAGCGTCAGGAGATCTTTAAGGGTCAAGAAACACTTCTAGTACTTCCCCGCAGTAAGAATTGGGGCAAAAAAGCTTTGCACAGTGGTGGATCCTCCTCTGGGATCAGTCTAAGGTCTTCAGGGTGGGAATCCTAAGTTCTCCATCTTTCTGCACAACAGGCTAATGCTGGTGGCTTTGAAGGAACAGCATAACAGCAGTGGTAAGGAGGCTTAGGCTTGGTGAGTTGGTCTTTCCATATTTCATCAGGATCATTTTCATAATTTGAGTGCAAAAACCAAGATCCTTTTATTATCCTGTTAACTGCTGTAGTACAGTGTCCTGCATCTGCCCCGAATGCCTCCAACAGCCAACAGGAATGCTATTAAATGTAAGCGGCAGTTCAGATAAAATCTATTTTTGATGGAAATGACATTTTTGTAACAAATCTGGGATCAAGTAGGGTTAGTACAGGCATTTTTTTGGGGGTAAGTACTCTGGCAGCGTGTGTTTGGGGCATCTGTTTTATTCCTCTTTGGAATTTTTGCTAACGAAGGCATGATATGGATTTAATCGTGGAGTGAGAATAAAGTTACAGCTGTCCTGGATTTTCTTTTAATCATCTAAGGATAATTTAACTAAAGGTTCACACTGCATAGGGTACGTAGGTTTCGAGGCAAATGTTGCTAGCTTTTCCATAAAGGATTGATTTTTTTTTTTTTAGGTACTATTTTTCTGTCGCTTTTAAAAATAACCTTCCTAAAATAGTTTAATATGAATCTTAACACCAGAAACCATATAAAACATGTCATGCAAGTTGCAAAGCAAACATGTGGTTCTTATGCCCTGTCTTTGAGTTCCAGCCATAAGGGGGTACACAGATAAATTAATGTTGCCTCTAAAATATTATCTTGTTGTCTGAAGATACCACAGGTCTATAATTATTAGATTATAAAGTTACACTAGGCTATTGTGGCTTGTAAAATTAACAGCTTCCAAGGATCTCTACAGTGGATGAGCCTGCAGATTTTCAGATGTTTTCATATTCTTCCCTGCTAAAGAAAAGCTTGATTTACCTTAACTACCCTCGCACAGTTGGTGATTGCTACTCCACTGCTCCAGCTACAGCCCTGCAGTATTTTAGAGGAATGAGACACTTCTAGATCCAGCAAGAACGTTGGCTGAACTAACCTACGTTTAGTGCATATTCCAGCTCAGTAAAAGGCTCTTCAGCCCTGCAGCTTTATAGGAAAAAAAACACATTTTTCCACTCTAAAATTTGCCTTTTGGAAAGTGAAGATGTAGCTTTATCTCACAGGCGCTGCAGGCCATGAACCCATGGGGCATGGGCAAAGGAGGTAGTTAACCAAACTGCTCCCTTTACCCTTGGGTGAAAGGAGCACTGGTCCTGGGGATGCTTTTGGCTAAGGTGCTCTTTTTGAGGAGTTTTTTCCCCATTCGACACACCTTGCTTTTCCTCACCACTGGTTTTCTAAGCGCTAGCACCTTCCAAGAAAGCACTAAGCACTGCAGCCATTGCAAGGAAAATCCATGTATATGTAGTCTGCTATGTCCGTTCTGCAGTGTTCCAAGGTAGCTAGCTAAAGACTGCCAAAAACTATGTTATTTCATACCAGACAAAAACTTTTAAGTGTGGTATTTAGCCAACATCCAGCAAAATTTTCAGTGTTTTGGCACTCGCTGATTTCCTAATCTTGGCGTACAGACCAGCAGAGGACAACGCCTTGCTGCAACAATAACAGCATTATTTTATAAGCCCTCTGAGCGTTTTAACATATCGAATCATCTTCAGTAAAATATTACGGAAAGCAAAGAGAAAATAAACTGGTCAGGACTTTGCATTGCCATAAGGAGACCTACCTTTGCATTCCCAGTGCCTGCGCTGGGATGAGGAGAGGAAGGCAGCGCTGGATGAGCGGGTGGCACAGAGGGATACTTTGGGGACATCTCTTTCCGACATCGTGGCACATTGAGTGTGAACAGAGACATTGATTTGGGGACAATTAATGGGTCCCTTGGGCTCTTGGTGACATAAATTCTGGGTAAGGGCAAGTGCTGGGGAGCCAGAGCTAGTAACACCTGTGAGGGAACAGAAATGAACCCCATGGTTTGTGGGCAGTGCCTCACGTCAAGCAGCGAGGGGAAGATTTTGTGCTTATTGAGCAGTTGGAAACGCCGATGGGGCTGCGAACTGAAACCCTTTGGCTCAGCACAGAGACTTACCCGCGTGTGTGATAAAGCCACATCCATGCTGAAACACTGACCAAGAAAGGGCAAGATACCGTGAGGAACCGACAGGTTTCCTCCGGTGCTCCCACTAAGAGCCACGCTGCACCCACAGAGGGGAGGAGAGCTTAAAAACGC
>VWPW01029488.1:30041-42412 GCA_013389825.1 Crypturellus undulatus
AGCCCTGAGGGGCCGGGGCGGCGGGGCCCGGCTCGCCCTGCCGCGGCCCGGAGCGGCTCCTGACAGCTCCCCGCGCCGCTCTGAGGGGGAGCCGCGGCGCCCGGCGCTGCCTTGGAGCTCCGCGGCGGCGCTTGGCAGAGCGGAGCTGCCGCCTCGTGCTCGGGGCACCGGGAAAAGCCCCGAGCCCAGAGCCTGCCCAGGGCTCCTTCCTTCTGCCGCTTCCGAGGTGGAAGTTCCCCCCCCGTGGCTGGAGAAGATCCGCGGGGAGACGCCGTGTGCGGGCGCCCCCGCGGCAAGGGGAACCCCCTCCGTCCCTGTACGGGGTGACACGGGAGGGCCCCCTCCAAACCCCTCCGTCTGCGGGTAAATCTGGAAGGAGGAGGGATATTTCGGTAGGATCCAGTGCGGGATGCAGGCACGGTCTCCGGGATCGGCTCCGGGTCGTTTTGCGGGAAGCCCACGGCCTTTGCAAGGGAAGCAGGAGCTCCGGCACCCACTGCAGCGGGGAGGAGGGTTGCTCCGCCGGCATCTGACCGATTCCTATGGATGAGATCCAGGTTTTATACACGGATATCAGGGGCGTTGTGAGACGTATCGTGGCTGGATTGTTAGACTGGTTTTCAGGAATGGGTGCACGCGCGCAGAAATCTATGTGCAGGAGTGTGTTCACGTGTAAATATGTAAACACATACCAGGGTGCATCCTGAATTCCGCTTAAGTTAATTATAACAGCAATTAATTTTTCTTAGCATTAAAGATCCGCTCCGGTTTCGGCAAAAGTATTTGCAGAGCGAGACCTGCAGCTTTTTGCCAGGCAGAGTGTTTTGGGGCAGAGCAGGCGTGAGGAGCTGCATCCCGACACTGAAGTTTGTCCCTTCCGTCATTCCCGGGCGCCGTCCGAGCTCCCGCTCGGCAGCTGCGGAGTTTGCGGCTGCTCCTCCTTATCTCTTCAGCCTGTCTTGCAATAGTGTTTGTAGGCGAAGGGAAAGAAGCGCTGCCAGGAAGGATATGGTTTGTGCTTCCCTTGCCGAGCCGCGGCTGCGGGGAGGCTTTTGCTGGACACAGTCCTGCTCCGCCGTCCCCGCTGGGGCAGGCGTTGGAAGTGGCCGGCATTGGGAAGCAGCTGGGGCTGCGCTGGCTTTGCATTGTGCTGAGGAGGGGAATGCATCCGGGAGAAAAGTCCCTGTTGATCCCAATGCCGGGGGGTGTCCCCAGGGCCACCAGATGGGCCTGGACGGTGGCTCCTCGTGCGCAGTCCTTGTGGCCGGCTCTCCGCTCCTTCCTCTCACCAAGCAGGGAGGAGGAGGAAGAGGAAGCAAGTCTGGTGACTAGGGGAAACGGAGCAACAAAGAAGGGCAGCGTGCGGCCACGGAGGGCGCTGCGCGCGGGGCTCCTCGTGTCCCCAGGGCCGCGCCGCGAGCGGCAGCTGCTGGTGTCCGCGTGCGGCCGGATCCGGGCGCTGCTCGGGAAGAGCCAGTGGCCCAGCCGGGAGCCAGGAGTGCATCCCTGGCCCTTGTTCCTCTGCACTCTGATGAGTTGGCTGCCTGGAGAGCCACAAAATTCCCAGGCGAGAGCGCGTCCGTCCCTGCGGGGACGTCGGGCGCTGCCATCGGCACGGTCGGTGTGCCGTGAAGGCTATAAAGCCTTTAGCTTAAGTTTAGTTTAAGTTTAGTTTACATTTAGTTTATGTTCAATAGTTCAAGAACGGGATGAGTCTCACTGTTCTGGTGAGACTACCCTGCTTTTATACCCCAAAAGAACAGAAGAAACATCCCTGGGGAGCCTTGGTCACAGCTCGTTGCTGTCATAGGGTGAAATGCAGCAGAATTGCTGGTGCCCTCCCTGGTCACACGCCTGGGCAGGTGGAAGCTGCCCACAGCTTTTCCTTTTGGCAGCCAAAGTTGCCTGGTGGAGGGATGCACACAGCTCTGCTCCTTTTTCCTCCCCTGTCCCAGCTCCCATGGAAACTGGGAATGGGATTTTTTCTTGGGACAGGCAGTGTGGGAAGGAGGCTGTGGATGACACGAGTGCTAACTTAACCTCACTAAAACCACCATGGTGTTGCATGGGATAATCCTGGGGGATGCCACGAAATCCCGTTCCATCACGCTCTGCTGCCACAGCCATACAAGTGAATATTGTGCAGCATTCGTGAAGGGACAGGTTTTACTACTATTAAGTAGGTGCCAAAAGCCACTGTCATGTGCGAATGTTGGAGTTCTGTTAAAATTATGAAGACACAGAAAGTGTTAAAAATATCTACATTGTTTTTTCCGTAGCATTTCTATCAGTAAGGAAAGTATAATCTGCTTATTGGAGTATCAGCTGTGTTATAATTGAAATCTAATGCAATAGAGGATACTTTCTGCAATGAAAGGATGGTGCTTAATGAAGATTTACAGTTACCGATAACTTTATTTAAAAACTAAGTCACCTGTGTTTTCTCTTGCACATGGTTTATGTTGTTGGTAGAAAACTGCTTTTCCCAGGGAGGTTTTGGATGAATTGTTGTTATTGGATGCAGGTTGAGAAGGGCAGAGGCTGCCTAAATTGCAAACATTTTTCAAGCTTCCTGCCTGAAAACAGGCTGAGCGCAGCTTAAATAACCCGGAGCAGGACGTGGCGCTGCCTCCCACTGCCGCAGATTCCGGAGACCTTGGAGCTGGCCCCGAGTTGTGCAAAGGCAGCACCCGCGTCTGGAACTACGTGTGCTTACCCGGATGCAGTGCAGGATGCTGAAAACTGCTCTCGAACCATCTCGGGGGGGTTGAGAACCCACCGAAACTGCTGGTAAATCGAATTGCCCTGCTAGTGGGCAGCACGGCACAGAAAAACTGCACTTTTCCTGCAGCCCCAGTCCACATGGTTTCCACTCCACGTGTCAGCCTGCTCCATGTGAAGGAACTGAAAAGCCTCTCCTGCCTCGTGGCTGCAGCTCAAGCACTTTGAAACTTCAACTTTCATGTCCTTCCAGGTTTTTGCCAGGAATATCATCCGGCATTAGCCACAAATCCAGCTTGTGCAGATCCCTGTTAATGTGTCCCCATTGAGTGTCCCCTCAGCGCTGACCATTTCGCCATGGGTCCATTTGAGATGTCTCACTTGAGTGGCTGTCAATGCCCATCTTTTATTTTTGTGCATTTTCATCAAGCCTTTTCTTGTTGTTTTTTCCAGCACTCCCTTTCACCAGCCAAAGCTCGATCTCAGCACAAAGATATTAAGTTAGATGAGATCTATTTTTATGTTGTTGTTAATTATGTGTCCTGACTTCAAGTCCTTAAGTTGCAGGCTGGATCTTGTGGGATATATTTCATTTTGTCCAGGATCATCAGTTTTCTGTCTAAGAAAAATAGCTTTTCTTCTTGGAACTTCCCCAGTGCTCTGTGACACCTTGAAAAATCAGCACTAATGGTTCAGGAGGCTTTTTGGCATGATCTCTTGAAAGTCTAAGGTGTAAATTATTTGGAGCTGTTGTTTTAGAAAGGGCTATATTTAGTGCCTGCTGTTTAATGTCATCCCAGGTTACCCTCAAGCACAAATATGATTATATCATTTTACACTCTTCTTGGTATACAACAAAGCCAGCATTTCCCCTTTCTGCCTTTTCTGCATTATTACTAGTGCGATGCCTTTCTCTGTCATTATGGCCCACTAAAATTAGTAGGAGTTTTTATTGTTCTTAATGTCTACAGCCGCCATATATCTTGCTTTTTGCATTTCTGTTCACCCTACTTTTATTTCTTTTTTTTTTTTTGGTGGGAGTCATGTTTTTGCTTGGTGCTGTTCTTTTGGCATTCTACCCATTTCTGTAAGATCTCATTACTCAGATCTTACAGACCTGAATAATCTGTAGGATTCAGATCCCCGTGCAGAGCTTCCCCTTTCTGCGAGTGCTCGGAGCTCAGTTTCCCTTCCCGATTTTTTGTGCCTGTGGAGCAAACAGGAAGGAAGACACTTTTCCGGGAGTCCTGAGCTGCCCTAGGCACCCTGCAGAGCTGTCTCACAGGCACAAAGGGAACATCCACACATTGGAGGGCTGCAGCAAGGAAAATGCAGGTGTTTTTCCTTCTTTACTGCTTCTTCAGGATTATAAATGAAGGGGATATCTTGGGCTGGGTGCGCAGTGTTGCCCTGTACCTCTAGAGAGAAGGCTGAGCAGGGGGGTGGTTCTGCCAGATTGATGCCAAAGGAAAACTGGCATCGTTTTCCATTTGCCATTCCAAAAGAAAAAAAAAATACATATATATAATATATAAATATATACCTCGGGGAGCCGCTTGAGCAGCCCAAACTGCACGAGTCCTGGCCTCTACGTGCTGCTGACACCTTGCAGGAACGGAGAGTGCATTTGAGCAACAAGTCCTGTATTATTCCAGATTCTTAAATGTCTCCCTGAGATGTTAAAAACACCAGCAGAGACGTGTGTCCAAGCTCTCCATGAATAACTCCCTGGAAGTGCTGTTGGGAGCGTGTAGGTGCTGCCGGGTGTTGATTTTCCGGGTAAACACGGAGCAGGGGGGTTTGCTCCAGCTTCCCTCTCCGAGAGAAAAAGGCTGCGTTAGAAAAAAGCCGGAGTACCCATGCCAGCTCCCATTCTGTGGGATCCTGTCAGGGTTTTCAGGTCGGGAACAACCCTCCACATGCCCGTGCGAGGCTTTTTTCATAGTGTTTAGGAAGATCTTCTAAATGCAACTGCAAGATTTCCCACATCTCGCTCATCCAGAGCCCGCTTACTTCCTCTTTGGTGGCTGAGCATGGTGGGACTGTGTCATCTCCGAGTCTCAGATGTTTCAAGCCACATATGGGGAAAAAAATATAAGGAAGAAACAAGAACTCGTGTGTTCTTTGTCTCCTTTACTAGACCAGAGTGCTCTGAGTAGTAATTAAAAGTAAACCTGGGCTCAGCATCCCTGGTTGTGAAGATTAAGCAGCCAAAACAATTCTCAGTTCAGCGATTCCTCGTTTTTTTGGGACCGTAGCCAACACTCGCAACGTCTCACGGACCATTTGAACCTCTTACGATAAATCTCACGACTGGAAAAAAGGAAAAGGTTGAGGAGGTCGGTTGCACTGGGCTGCTGGTGGGGAAGCTGCTCTTCCCCAGGGGCAGCCCCGCTCTGACAGCCTGGACGTGCTCTGAAATGTAACCCCAAACAAAAAGCAGTCCCAGGAGGATTAAGCTCTGACTATGGGTTGGTTTGAGGAGAATGTGCCTTTTTTTACGGTTGTTTTTCCGACTTAGGCATCCCAGGGGACACCTCTGCATGGCCAAGTGGCAGCAGTAGCTCTGGCCGGGCAGGAGATGCGTGGAGGGAGGTGCAGAAAGCCCAGGGCAGCCACCGAGGGCAGGGCTGGAGCTCCGCAGCCCCACAGGGCTTTGGCATCTTGTGCACAACCAGTCGTTATTTGCTATGCAGGCAGTTTGAAATCAAAGTGTGGACCAGTCTTGTTAAGTCCTGGTGAAAGTTGCCATTACCTCGTTAGCCCTGGACAAGAGGAGCAAGGAGCAGCCGTATGCAGCTTTTTTCGGGGTTTTTTTTTTTTTTTTTCCCTTTTTTCCTTCCCTTTCTTTGGCTGGTGATTTCCAGGTGCTTTACACAGTCCGAGTGAATCCTGGCTGATGCTGAGTAGGCTCAGAACAAGCTAGGAAAGCACTGCAGCCTTCCCAATTCCCAGACCAGAGAACCTGGGATAATATTGCTTTTTGACGCAGCATCGCAGCGAGAAATGCCTCTGTGGCTGAGGTTTGGGGAGGTTTTACTGTTTGAAGTCAAGTCCATTGACTCATAACCCTGTTGACCAGTCAGCAAGTGCATTTTCTGGGAGTACAAACCCGTCCTCAGGCCTGGAGGGGATGCTTTACATATATTGGAGGTTTTCAGCTCCTAAACAAAATCAACGCCCGTCGGTTAAGTGGAAGAGTGAGAATGGAGCAAGGCTGCGTGGGAGAAGGGGAGCTGGACAACCATGGTGTTCCCATCTGAGAGACTGTCCTGCATCACAGCTTGATCCGACCTTGAATCAGGCAGAGGCTGGTGCAGGGGCTCGGAACGAGGTTCAGTGCTCAGCAGCAGGTTCTCGAATGTTGCCGCAAACCTTGCGGGTTGGCAAGACAAGTGGGTTTAGCTCTTCGGGTCATGTAGATGGTGTTTCTGCTTGTTTGCATCGAGTGCAAGGCAGCGATGTAGCAAAACAGGAGTAGAGGGGCGATTTGGGGAGAAACCCTGGGGGTTTTGCTAATGAGAGTGGCAGTGCAGTCTCTCTGCTTCGGAGCAGGAGGGCTATGCCCAGGGGATACCGAGCAGCAGCTCGGCACCAGGTCTCGCTTTGCAATTGCTCCGAGTCCCATCCTTGCCTTTGGCTCCTGACCCTGGAATAGGAGTACCTGAAGGGGACACCTTAGAGGGACACCTTGGGGAGCTCTGGCCCCGCAGGCCCATGGGGTCAGGGTGGGTGGTCAGGACGGGACCTGGCACGGAGGCCAGTGGCCTCTGCTGGCATTGAGTCTGCACGAGCAACATGAGGGGTCCCAATGAAATCCCCCTTTTGAGTAACCCACACAGGACAACCCCTGCTGTGAATGCCCGCAAACTCCCTCTCCTCTCAAACTCGTTTCTCTTTCCCATCCGCACAGGCCGGCGAGCGCAGCAGGAGGCCAGCGCAGCGCGGGCGCCCATGGGGGCCGCCCCAGCCGCCCTCCTCGCCGTGCCCGTGCCCATGGCGGGACGGGATGCAGCGACGCGGCAGCAGCGCCGGAGTGGCCACCGCCAGGGACAGGGACAGCCATGGTGACCGCCCTGGCCCGGAGCGGCGAGGACGGCGGCGCGGCCGCGGGGACCGAGCGGGTACGTCCTGCCCACGCACAGCCTCTGCTCTGCTCTGCTGGGGGAATGGCTGCGTTTTGCTGGGGTTTATTCAGCGGGGCTGCTCCCTTCCCCCCAGCGAGGGGGTGGTTAATGGTTGGAGCGCCCTGGCTTCTGCATGTATGGATTTCTGGAGGGGCAGGAAAATAAGCAGCAAAACCCTGGGTGCAGGCGCCCTGCATCGCAGGGATTAGAGGCGACCACAGCGACGGGCAGTGGATGCTCCTTGCTACCAGGGCATGAGCACGAGGGGAGCAGCATGGGCACAGCAAGGGCCACTTTGGGTGCAGGAAACACCCAAAATCTGCACAAATTGCTCTTTTCTGCCTTTGTGTCCCAGTGTGCAACGGTTACCACATCCTGCACATGCAGCGGAATCTTTCTGCTGGATTTCTCCTTCGAGTCACTATCAGTCACGGGTACATTATTATTATTACTATCATTATTATTATTATTAAATGGGCAACGTGTAAAACATGGATCAGGTGAGAAGGTGCAAGGGTTACTGCCTGCTGCCAGATAAAATACAGCTAGAGCAGCACAGATTATCATGGAATTTGCGCTGGTGCTTTCCTTGGATCAAGGAAAGCCTCGCTCGGATGGGATGGAGCTGCCAGGAGAGACATTTCAGAAACCGAATAGGGATATTTTGGGGGAAAACAGAAGAACAATTGGTGTGGAAGTGTGCTTTCACAGACAGAGCTCAAATGGCATGTAGCTGCAGATGACATACTGATTTATTATATATGAAACTGTCCATGCCCATGTTTAGAAGTCTGATGATTTCTCTGACACTGTCAAGAAGAAAATTCTTGGAAAAAAGAGTGTAAAAAGCCACTGGAGTTATTTTGTACCCGTGCAGTGGTGTGTTTTCCTATTTTTAGTGCAAATTGAAACAATCTGAATGCAGAATCTGCAGCNCTTGCTACCAGGGCATGAGCACGAGGGGAGCAGCATGGGCACAACAAGGGCCACTTTGGGTGCGGGAAACACCCAAAATCTACACAAATTGCTCTTTTCTGCCTCCGTGTCCCAATCTGCAATGGTTACTGCATCCTGCACATGCAGCGGAATCATTTTTCTGGATTTTTCCTTCCAGTCACTGTCAGTCACGGGTACATTATTATTATTATTATCATTATCATTATTGTTGAATGGGCAAAGTGTAAAACATGGACCAGGCGAGAAGGTGCGAGGGTTACTGCCCGCTGCCAGATAAAATACAGCTAGAGCAGCACGGATTATCATGGAATTTGTGCTGGTGCTTTCCTTGGATCAAGGAAAGCCTCGCTCGGATGGGATGGAGCTGCCAGGAAAGACATTTCAGAAACCGAATAGGGATATTTTGGGGGAAAACAGAAGAACAATTGGTGTGGAAGTGTGCTTTCACAGACAGAGCTCAAATGGCATGTAGCTGCAGATGACATACTGATTTATTATATATGAAACTGTCCATGCCCATGTTTAGAAGTCTGATGATTTCTCTGACACTGTCAAGAAGAAAATTCTTGGAAAAAAGAGTGTAAAAAGCCACTGGAGTTATTTTGTACCCGTGCAGTGGTGTGTTTTCCTATTTTTAGTGCAAATTGAAACAATCTGAATGCAGAATCTGCAGCAGGAGCACTGGGACAAGGGAGCCCCGCACTAGAAACAGGCCGTGCGTTTGAAACAAGTAGCTGCTTTTCGTGGAAGCGGAAGGTTCCCGGGAGGCTGGAGTGGGTGCGGATGGGGCTCCGTGCTCCGTGTCCCTGTGAGCAGAGCTGGCGTGAGTGCTGAATCCGTTCTCTCCGTGTTTGCAGCTCTCTCCAAAGATGAGCTGGGGCCCGACGCTCTTCTCCTGCGCAGCGATGGGTGAGCAGCAGCCCCCCAAGTGTCTCCTCCGCGTCCCGCGCTCCCTGCGTCCGGCACCGTCTTGCCATGCCCTTCCACGTGCGGTTTTCCTGCCCCACTGCAACAGCTGAGCACGTTTCTTATCTCCTCTTTTTCTTTTTCCTCTTTTCCTCCACGCTTTGATATGTCTGTTTATTTTTACACTAACTCACACAGCTGAAATTAGAAGCATTTGGGGTCAGAGATTATGGTTTTCATGTGTTTGAGTATCCGGCCCGGGACCCAAGCTTCCGAGTGTTCCACTGCGAGTGATAAATATTAATGTTACTGCTAAAATATTCCCTCACCTAGCACAGTGTGTCTGGAGGAGCCTCGAGCCACAGGGAAACCATTTCTCTGGCCTTGGCAATAATGGAGAGCAGGGGGTATCCTGGTAACTCGGCCTTGGAGTAAATGTTGGGAGACCCCCTGTGCCAGGTGACAAGACATTCAGTCTGCACTTCAAGGGGACCTAGAGAGTTGCCGGATTTTTAGATTCATAAGAAATACTATGCCAGTGTGGTGACAAGATTTTTATTACAATATATATATATAGATATATATATAGGCATAGGCTGCTGGAAAGAAGATTAAATATAATAAGTGTAAAACTAAAAATTTACAATTTCTAGGGGTACTTTTTGGCCCCTTGAAACACCTGGGAGATCCAGACTTGTCTCATTATTGACTAGATTTCCCCCCTCCACACACTCCCCTTTTCTTCCTCTCTGTCTCCATTCCCCAGTGCAAATGTGAGCGGCCAAGCCAGGGGTCAGCATGTTAGAAAGTTTAGGTGACAATTTTGACTTGCTCTACTGAAAATTCTCCTTCTTTGGGTGGACAGCAGTAGGAAAATGATGATATTTTAACAACAAATTGGCAGCCTCAGCCAGCTCATCTCCAGCAGGTACCTAAGAAGCACTGGGTAGGAGCAGAAGGATCTGTGCAGGAGCCCCGGCTGCAGCAGGATCACACCGGCCTCAGGATCGGGATTTTTCCGAGCGCCTCCCGTGCCTGCCCTGGGATTTCCTTTCCAGCCGGCTCAGGGAGGAAGGCTCCGGTTAAATGACTAATGCCGAGCGCTTGCAGCAGGAAATACTGCTCCGAGAGCAGCTCCAGGTGCATTATTGCATGCACGAAATTTCTGTTGGGGCAGATCAGTTTTCCTTAAAGGTAATTTTTTTCTGTAAAGGCCGTCAGTGTAGGTAGCGCTTTCCGCATGTTTAAGCGTGGTCTGTCAGCCCATGGGGAGAAAAGGCACGTAGCAAAGGAGAGGGGTGAAACGGGGAGACCTTGGGAGAGGAAGGCATTGAAGAACGAGCGAGTTGGGCCCTTGTTCTCATTTCATGTGAAGCACAGCCGCACACGTCGCGTTTTCATCTCATCTGAGAAACAGGGAGGCTCCGTGTCGCTGCCATCAGCTAATTACAACGTCCAGATTTGTTCCACATTTAGAAATCGTCTCCTGAACATAAATGGGGGAAGATGCAGACGGCCTTTTCCGCGGCGTGCGGAGAGCGGCAGACTAGAACTCGTGTTGAACAACATGCGAGAGAGGGAGTTAGATGTACACATGCATGAAAAGAAGTGTTTGGGTTTGGAGCCAAACAGGATTTATTTGCCAAAAAGACAAAAAAAAAAATGATTGAAACCCGTAATTACTTTACAAGTTGCTGTAATAAATTATGTATGAATGTAAATTATTTCACGGGAGAGGAACGTAGAGGAAACTTGAGCAGAAGGATCATGCATTATGTATAGAAAGGAGCTGTAAAATTATTACAGCAGCACATTTGTGTCGTTAGAGCTGAAGTTGTGTCAGCATTTGATTTTTACACCCTCCTCGTGCGTGGTTCTGAGCGCGCCTGTCGAAACACAGTCGGTGTTGCCAGCGGAGCCCATCCTCAGTGCAGGAACGTGCACCAAGTTTGTACCCGGAGCCCCTGCCAGCCCTTCCCGCTGCTCTCCCGTGGGAGCTGGGTGCGCGTGGTCCTTCCACAGGGAATGCTGAGGGATCTCCATCTGCTCTGTGTCTTCCGGAGAGTGGCACTGCCCCGGCACTGCCCCGGCTAGTTCATCCTCCATGCATCCTCCTCCTCACGAGGACGCCCCAGGTGCCCAGGGACCACCTGCCCTCTCCCTTGCTTCCCTCTGGGAATTCCCTGGACATGTTGTGAGTGACCTGCAGTTTATTTGGGCAGTTTTCCAGTTAAGATCCCAAAGCTGGAGGCTTTGGGAGACAGATAACCGACAAGGATCTCTGCCAGCAGGCCCTGCGCTCGGCATTTCTCCAGCACTTCCAGCGCGGATGCTCTCCCGCGAGGCAGTGTGTCCTGGAAGGAGTCCCTGCCTCCGGCCTAAGCAACCTGAGGCTCATCCCTGGGGAGGACCATTGCTCTGTGGGAAGCGTTGGGAAGAGCGCGGCCTCCGTGCTGATGAGCTGAGTGCTGAGGGAAAAGCAAGAGCTCTCCCTGGAAAACGTCGCGCTCCCGACTTTCCGTGTGTTTTTACAAAGATTTATAGCTGTTAGCGCAGAAGTGAAGCCGAAGGAGGACCGCATCCTGCATCCTCCCGCACAGCTCCCCCAGCCTGGGGCGAGGGCGCCGTCGTGGCCACGTGCCATGAAAAATCAGCTGCTATTTCTGCTGCTTTTGTCTTCAGACCTGACCCGAAAAATCTCTCCGCTGGCAGCGTAGCAAGGGGGGGAAATAAATACACTAACCCTGTGCACCCGAGGCGTGAGATATCAGAGGTAAAGCACGACCGCGTCATTTTGTAACGCTAAATTCCCCTCGGGTAGTGCAGTTTGGACAGGCAAGGGCGTATATTTTTATCTGCTTCTAGCATTTCTGCTTCTGCTGGGATTATCATTTTGTCTCTCCCCCCGCCTCCATGCCACAGCAACCACTTGGCTGGCAGTTTGGAAAACCATATTCCAAGGCTTAATTAATTGGCACTGGAAAACGTCCCATATGCCGGTCTTTGTCTGTGGCCGTAGAAAGCGAAGCGCAGAGTTAACGCGTGCTAATGTGTGTCCGCGCGCGTGTTTTCTTTTCTCGTTTCCGAAGCAGAAAATGACAGATGGGGAGACCTCAGCAGGAAGTGCCCGCTGCGGATGGAGCGGCCGAGCGGCGGCATCTGGGAGCGCCTCTCGGACCGGCCCGAGGAGGCCCCGCTCTGGCAGAGGGAGGCCGCGAGCGCCTGCTCCGTCACCAGCCTCATCCAGGAGCTCAGCCTCAGCGACCACAAGGGCCACGCGTCAGCGCCGCCCAGCAAGCGCCAGTGCCGCTCGCTCTCCTTCTCCGACGAAATGTCCAGCTGCAGGACGTCCTGGAGGCCGCTGGGCTCCAAGGTGTGGACGCCGGTGGAGAAGCGCCGCTGTTACAGCGGGGGCAGCGTGCCGCGCTACGCCAACGGCGCCGCCACCATGCAGAGGAGCTCAAGCTTCAGCCTCCCAGCGCGGGCCAACGCTCTGCCCTCCTCTTTCGACTGTGCCGGCTTCAGCAGCGGCTCAGGAGTGAGCGACTTGGTGCCGTGGAGCGCGGGCGGCCGGACCGCGCCGCAGCGCTCCCTCTCCTGCTCCCACGAGGTGCCGGCGCGGCCGCCCTCGGCCTGCGGCTCGCCCGCCTCCACGCCGGA
>VWPW01029489.1:0-10469 GCA_013389825.1 Crypturellus undulatus
ATTAGTTAGTATATTTAATTTATTAGTATTAATATTAGTTAGTATATTAATTTATTAATAGTTAATCCCAGAATGGGACTTCTAGGCAAACAGAAGCACACGTGCTCCATACAGAGCCCAAAGGACAACTGCGGAGCCAGTATTAGCAAGGAGGCTGGACCAGAACATCTAATGGCCTTGGAATCCATCAAACATGAAACTTCAGAAAAGCAGCAATCCTACCAAAATCAATAGAAATGCAGTTTGATGAATGATGAAGACACAAGAGTCAGTCTGTAT
The DNA here is from genome assembly GCA_013389825.1 of Crypturellus undulatus. Lineage (NCBI taxonomy): Eukaryota > Metazoa > Chordata > Aves > Tinamiformes > Tinamidae > Crypturellus > Crypturellus undulatus. The sequence continues at coordinate 280 of VWPW01029489.1, forward strand.
CTTGACCAACACCCCACAAGCATCCCATATATTTTAAATAGAGGGGAAAAATAAAAATCAATATCCCAGTTTTCTGCCACAATGATGAAAAGCAGATTTATCAACCCGGAGCCGGGAGAGCTCTGCTGTCATCTCCAGTGCACAGAGCAGCAGCACATGGATGAACACCCATGTATGCCTGCTTGTATGCCATGTATGCCTTGTATGCCATGTATGACACTTGCTGGGGCCAGTTAGATAATTATCATGGCATTTTGCTAAATAAAACAACCTATTTGGGGTGATTTTCCTGAAAACATCCTCCCCAAACAGCATCTCTGACTGTCCCAGCTGAGGACCCAACTAAACACCAACAATCCAACAGAAGCAGCTCTGCCTTCAGGGCAGAGCAGTCATGACCAGAGCAGCACCACGAGCTGCTCACTCCAGCACTGCCCACAGGCCTGTCCCCCCTGTAATGCCACATGCCACCCACAGGGTCCTGCCCCGCTTCACGCGCTGACCCCAAAGAGCCCCCGTGCTCTCTGTCTCACTGTCACAATTAGTGCTGGTTCTCAACGCAGGACAGGGCTCTGCTTGTGCCCTCGGTCGCCGCACTGAGATGGGACCACCCAGCAGCACCACATGGCAGCCCTGGAGTGCCACAGGTCCCACCTTCAGCCCCATGAGCAGAAGATTGAAGCCACCTGCTCATTGCCACAAGTGGTCACAGGTGGCAGGAGGAGGGCCCAACCATATCACTTTCCCCATGGAGACACTGGAAAAACTGGGAGGTTTCCCTATTTACCTCAAACCTAGTGGCCTAAGGAAGAGTTTTAACTACTTCAGCCATGGGCAGCCCTCATGCCACAAGCAGCCACAGTCAACAGCTCTGTTAGCAGTGTCTCCTTGGAAGCTGGGCACAGAACATGGAGATGGGAGTCTTAAAGAACAAAATAGTCAAATAGGAGGCTAAAGCCCAGCTGGAAGAATGGGTGGGTGGCATAGGAGCTTTATTTTCTCTTGTCCAGGTACCTCATGCCCCATCTCCTCCCTTCCTGGCTGCTGTGTGGGCCTGCTGTTCTCACCATCCTCCTCCTCTAGCAAGGATAGGGGATTAAAGCAACCCACAGAAAAGGGTTCTTGGCACTCACAGGTGGGGACCAGAGAAAACAGGAGCTGAGACCTCCACTGCCAGCCCAGGCTTGGCATCCAACATCCAAGCAATCACAGCCACCTCAAGCAGGTCCCTATTAACCCCCTGTTACAACCAGTAGACACTACCCCAGGCTGCACAAACTCCTTACCACCCCATACCCCAAACATGAACCTACCCACCAACACCCCCAGCCTTACCCCAGGGCTCCTCTCAGTGCAGGAGGAGCTGCTAGAGGAGATGCTCACTCCACCAGAACACCTGCCTTCCTTACCAACTGCTAAAGCTCAAGCCAGGGATACGCAGCTGTTAAAAGCCACCTCCAGCCAAGCTCAGCTGGTGGCAATTTACCTCTAATCATTGCACACAGCTTTGTTTACCCCTTTAAAAACCCTGCTCTTTCCTCTGTTGCTGTTTTGGAGGTCCNTTTTTTAAAAAGCTTCTAAAATATCTGCTTTTTTTTGTGTGTATATGTTTTTCCCAGGTATTTTCTACTGCTATTTGTTCTGCTCTACCAGGCACAGTGATGCTGCAGCATGTGTTGCCCAAGCAGAGCTCAGCTTGCTTGGTATTCTCTGCAGGCACTGCTTAGCCTCAGGCTTTATAGTGTGAACAGTCTAGCAACTAATTAGTAATTAATTGTTTGCACATCTCTAATTCTTCCTCTCTAGGCTAACAGAGCATTTTACAGGCATAAAGGAACTAAAAAGCTCATCATTCCCAAGAGTAGCTGAACAGCGTGACACGTGCATGGGCATCTAGGATGGATCTCTGCATCTTGGAGTGGCTGCTTGGAAACACCGGAGTTCTGGGGCTGAGCCCCAGCCCTTGTGTGGGCCAGCTGCATCTCTGAGCTAGAGGTTTCCTCTGGTTCTTTGCTATAGACCTGCTATGTGCCAGCTTTGTCCGGTAAATACCTCTATGTAGCCCGATCTAGTAAAAAACAGCAGTAATGTTATCTCCTTCCATTTTCCCCTAAAACTGTGGTAAGCTGTTTCAGAAAGGATATAATGCTGCAACAGTGAATGATGTGACTTAGCTGTCTAAATGCTGCGGAGGAGCTCGGCCAAAGCAGCTTTGTGTGTGCCTAGGAAGACAGAAGGGCAACTTAAGTCTGTGTGAAAATCCTCCCTGCTGTGCCCAACAGCCGGCACATCCAGGGGGAGATGTGGATCCTCTGCAGCAAGTGCAACACCCTGGCTGCAAAAACCAGCTCCTCTGCAGCACTAAAGACGCTAAAGAGGGACTCCCTTGTCCCTCCTAAGAAAAAAAAATAAATAAATAGTTTCCTAGATGACCATATGTCATAAGTCAGCTGTAAGGAAAATACACTTCTCATTGCTTTTCCCTGTGGGATTGAAACATATCTGGATTTCCACTTTGATAGCATCAGAAACATCCCCACTGTGTGTGTGTGTTGGAGCAGGGGGAGGAAACACTGACTGCAGAGTCAGAGCTGCAGCCTGATGCAGTCAGTCCCTTTGTATTTCATGCCCCTTCTTTTATTTATTCTCATTGTTTTTAATGTAGCAAGGTTTTCCCCAGTGGATGAGCCCAGCGCGTGGCAGACGGTCGCTGCTGGGGTCCCAGGCGCTGGTGTTCGCTCAAGGGCCACCAGCCTGGCAAAGCCCTAGGACACTGCAGGGATCTTCCTCCAAGCGCTCTTGGTGGGTGAAGCTCAGCAGCTGCCCCAGCCACGAGCTCTGCTGTGGCTTCAGACCTGCTCTGCAGAGAATGCGTCTGATTTTGCAGAGATTAAATCTCTCCGGGTACCCTCCAGGGATCAGCCACTTGGATCTCCCCAGCGCTGCAGCAGCTCACGGTGTATGGATGCCTGTTTTAGTGATGAGCAGGGGTTTTTGTACTGTTTTAATGCCCTTATTCACACAAGTGAGTTTCCCTCAGCCCATCTCTAAACCCCCTTTTTTCCTCTGTGCTTCTCCCTTTCTCATCAGTGAGGGGAAATCATGACTCCCCGCTCCCTAGCAAGGAGAAGGGAATCTGCTCTGATCTCTGAGAACACAACGTAGCAAAGCCTCTTCTGATATTACCCTCCCTCTCTGCTCTGTCTTTGTGATCAGTGAGCCTGGCCATGGGGTGTAAATTGGGTTTCCAGGCAGCGTGACCAGGTGCCAGCCTTGCTGCGCTTCAGGAGGTGCGAAAGGCATCGGCTCAGGGCCAAGGTCACCTCTGCCCGCTCACGTGTGGAGAGATGAAATAAAGTGCTTGTATCCAGGGGTAAGTGGATGTAATCTAAGAATTACTGGGTAAGATTCTTTGGCTTATGAAATGCAGATCAAAACTAATGATCTAATGTTTTGTCCTGGTCTTAAATTTCTCAGGTCTGACTCTTGCTGGAGGCAGAAATCTGCATGTTCCCCATAGCTCTCATCCCCTTCAGGTCAGGGACACGTCTTCCTTGGAGCCGTCTCATCCAAAGGAACCTCCCACCCATGACCAGAGCTTCTGCTAGGCCCAGCAAAGACAGCTTGGATGAGACTTCACCTAACAGCACCATTCCCGTGTAAGTACTCTTGAAGGGGATGAGATGTGAATTGCCCAGAAGGTGGGATCCTGAAGCAGGATTTTTTATATATATCTGCAGAGGGAGATTGGGACAGGACAAAAATTGCTGCTTCCTGCTCAATTAGAAATGTTTACCTCCAGCGGAGACCAGACTAAGTCTAAGGTACCTGCCTGCTCCTCTTTTTTCCAAGCTCTTTTGTGCCTTGATGGTCCATATAGATGCAAACAGCAGCATCTGAAGCTCCCGATCACAAGACTCCCCCTTTTTATGGTTTCTGGGCTCAGCCCACCTTACTCGCATCAAGCAGATGGTGCCCCAGGCCTCATGCTGGAAAGGCTGCTGGCCCAAATGAAGCGTAACGTGCCGAGTTGTCCCTAACAATAGGGTCCTCTGTTTGGCTTTCCCGTGAGGGTTATTAAAGCCAGCGTTTATTTTGGACTTGGACCAAAACGTGCATTAGTGTTCCTCGTCCTGTAGATTTCTGCATACAACCCAAATGAGTGCAGGGGGGTTACGGACACTGTGCCAAGCTGGAGGAAAGTTATCTGGGACTCTGACGTCTTCTTCCTATACGTGTGTTGTCCTGGTGCTTCCCTGAGTGCTGGGGATGCTCAGGGCCAGCAGCTGTGCGCACTCATCTGTACCAGAGCTGCTGTGGTGCAGCCGCGAGCGTGGGGCTCCGACACGTGTTCCTAATCATGCCACTGGGCCCTGCAGGAAGCCGTTCCGATTTCCCGTATTGAGTTAGTGATGCTGAATTCCCATCGTAAATATTGGGACTTAAGAAGAAAACAACAGGCTCTCCTTGTCTTGGGAAGACGGATCTGCTTTGGGTTAAGAGAGGCTGCCACGTGCAGCGCATGCGCTGTGTGTGCAGGTTTATCTTCCTTTCCGCGGGTCCTCAGGGCCGCTGCAGGCAAGGCCGACATCCCCAAACCTCCTCCCTTTCTCTCTCCACTCCCTGCACCAGTCGGTCTGATGAAGGCCTTACCTTTCCTCGCAAACCTAACCAGGACAGCTGAGGTCAGGAGAAGGGCCCAGTTGCTTTGCGTGGCCTCAAGAGCAGCACCGAACTGGCAGTCACGGGTGTTACTGCCATTTCCCCCCCTGCTTTTGCAGTTTGTTTGCTGCGTTTTTGACATGTCCTTTGCTGAATTCTAAACACCGAAATAGCCTGCATCTGCTCTCTCTGTCATGCTGTAATTAGGAAACAATATTATTAAAACCAATTCCCAGCTCTGCTTCCCTTTCATCTCTCCTCCTCCTTGTTGTTCCTCTATTCTCCTCCCTGTGCCGCCTGTGGCCTTTGGACTGAATGCTGATGAGCTGCTGTTTGGTCTAATCTGCACTGCTTGTTAACAGGGCTGTTAGCGCCGTTTCTAACCACCTGCTCAGCCTTTGCTTCCCTCCCATCTCTGCCTCGGAGCTTATTCCATTCTGCTGGCCAAGAGCACATTTAGATGAAGCTACTTGGGTTGCTATTGCTTTGGATAAGGCGGAATTCAGCAAATCCAGCGTTTGGAGCGTACCTAGCTGCACCCAGGCATGCGCTGCCTGTGGTGAAACCATGTTGGGGCAAGTGCAGGTGCTTTGAGGGGTGAAGAGGGGTTGAGGGAGAGTGCGGACCCCCCATAACACAATTCTCCCACACCACCGAGGAGCGGAGCTCCCTGGTATCCTTGGAAGACTTGGTATCCAAGCTCCCTGGTATCCAAGGAAGACTTGGCCATTTGATTAGACTGCTCTGTCTCATGGGCTGCAGCATGGCCGTGCTGCAGCTGGCAAACCCCAAAACCTGCAGACCCCTGCAATGGGGCAAGATGCCTTCTGTGCCAGCTCGTGTGGCCTGAGCCACCCAACAGCCTGCACATGGGAAGCAGGGACAAATTGCTTCTCAAAACCAGCTGGAAATGATCTACCACCTGCCAGAGGAAGCATATCTGAGCCGTAAGAGCGTAATTCCCTGGTAGCCGATGGCTGGACACTCGGGTGCTTGGAGACGGCTCCTTCCCGGGGATGCAGCGCGGTGCTCCCTGTCTGCAGCACTCAGGCTATGGTTGGAAAGTCTCTCATTTTGGTATATGAGTGCTCATGGCCAGCAGGAAGAAAGATCTGGAAGTTATGATAATTTTTCAAAAGGAGTTAATTAAAAGAATACCACAAAAGTATTGAAAATCCTTGTACAATTTTCGTATCTGATTTTCTCCTCTTGTCAAAAACTGTGTTTTCAGCAGGATAAGAAGCTTTGCCTGTAAATACCGGTGCCATCAGCCTCCACTGCAAGAGATGGCATTTGTAAGGAACAGCAGAGAGCAATTTGCCAAGCATAGCACCTTCATTGAACCTATTAACTTACAGGCAATGCCACTCTTTTACATGGTAATGGCTCGTATTGTTCTTCTAACATCTGGCATTTCTAGCAAATAGCAAATCTGCGCTGAAAAGCATGCCAGGAACAGGCCGGACTTCCCAATGCAAATGCTGAGGAAGCAGAGGGATGAAAAAGGAACTGGTGCATAAGGACCGTGTTTGAAATTCGCTTTAAGCTTCCTCCAATTGCTGGTGTTTCCTTCCTATATTTCAGAATTGATGGCTGCCTTGAAAGGTAAATCACAAACCAGCCCCAGAGTGTAACTATAGCAGCAAGCTTGGGCGGGCTGTAAATCAGAACCATCCGACTGGAAGCTCTGCTGGCTCCTGTCCAAACAAAAATTCAGGGCCAGGCTTAAGTAGCCCTGCTTAAAATCAAAGGGAGACAGCAGGATGGAATGACTGCTGGGCGAAGATGTTTGCTTGAACCAGATGAGTTATTAATAAGCGGATTGTTATTTATTATTGTTATTAAACAGTCCATCTCACTCCGCATGTTAAAATGGTTGCTTTCCTTTCTTATTATGCCTAATAAATATTGGTGTCCAGATGTGCAATGAGGACACATCTCTCGGAGTGCAGCTAAATCACGATGCTACCAAAGCTGGTGTCTTCTGCCCCTCTGCGTGGTTTAGTTGTTGGTGGCCTGGTGGCATCTCTGATGCCCGTTCCTAAACCTGTGTTCTTCTGTCCCCAAAGCCTCCATTTCCTAAGCTGGTGAAGTCCTTGCCCAAAATGCTGCCATCTGACCCCAAAATCCAGGTGCTGCCTTCCAGGTGTTGGGTCTGTGCATGGCAGCAGGCCCTGACTAATGGGAACCTCTCTGCAAGATTCCCAAGGGATATGGGGAGTTGAAGAGCAGCAAGATTTAGATTTTTGGAGCTAATTCTTGGCTGCAATTGCAGCCGTAATGCTGCCACGATGTCTCCTACATAAATATGGGCTTCTGTAGCTCTTGTTTGTCTTTACAAACTTCAGAGGAGTTGCAGATGGCCCTTTACATACTTAGAAGGCCTGCAACTTCTCCAGAGGGCTTTTTTTTCCCCACTTTTCTCCAGGCGACTTGGCTTGCAGCAGCAATTAATATTATCTAATAGTATGAGGGGGAAGCAAAGCAAAGCCTTCATATTTGAGATTATTCGCACAAACAGGAATGTAAACAGCTGTCTGAGAGGCTGGGAAGGAGCGGGCTCTGTAGATGGCCCCACGGAGCTGCCTGGGGCTGTAGGGAAATGGGGATGTGGATATTTGGTGCTGGCCTTGGCACAGAGCTACCTGGGGAGGTCAAGGAGCGGGAGTGACAGCCCAGGGGATCCGGCCGGGCGATTATCCCTTTTCTGGGCTTGTGGGGTGAATTATCACATTGCTGCTGCAAACCTCGAGCTGGAGGTCCTCAAGGACTTGGGGCAACCTAAAGCGGTGAAATATACCCCTTTGCACCCACCTGCCCTAAATCTCAGCCACTTACTGCAAAATCTCTTCCCCGATAATGGCAAACAGGGTCAGAAAGAGGTGTCATTTCAGTAAAAGATAAAAAAAAAAAATGTTAGGCCATTAGTTTGGCTTTGCTGTAGCAGGTGGCTCTGGCCAAAGACCTCCTTGATGGAGACCATCGTAAAAGTGACCCTGACTGCATGGGGCAGCTCTGCACCCTTCCAGATGAGACATTAGATGGAGCAGATAATGTGGGGGGCAGTTAATGAAGCATTTTCCTTTGGGGCTCCGAGGTCTTTCACCCTTCCTTCGCCCTTGGGCACCGTTNCCTGGGGGACGGTTAATGAAGCATTTTCCTTTGGTGCTTCCACCCTTCCTTCGCCCTTGGGCACCGTTGTCCTCTCCCGCTGTCCTGCCTGCCATTTGCACTGACTGCTGGGGTGGGAAGGGGCTTTTCCTCCTGTGACATTCCTGGAGATTTAGTTGTTTTATGTATTTGGGGCTGGGGGGACGTTTTGAGAGCAGATTGTGGGGTGCCTCCCACGGGGACTTTGGCAAGGACCTGCCTTCCCATTTGGGCAGCGAACAGCAGAACTCCTCGTCTGCAGGGAAAAACCTTAGCAGTGTCAGGAGGAACCTACATTTTAAGAGGTTTCACCTAAATCTCAAGATAGGGACTTTTTCTTACAGAAATAAGCCACCTCATGAGCCCTGTGGACTGAAATAACTCGCAAGTCCTGTGCTGGTCCCAGCAAGGATGGATTTGCCCACATCTGAACCTTCTCAGGATGAAGTGGGACTAGCAGAGCCAGAGGATTTTGCAGCAACGCTCCATTATCCATGTTCCTGCACCTTTCCCGCAGCTGCTGTGCAGGGATGGTTGGGGTATCTCAGACGTGACATTGGCCTTTTGTTCCAGACAGAGAAGAAACTGGAAAGTTTCAAAATTCTCTGCAGGAGATAGACTGGAAAAAAAATATTTGGGGTTTTGTCAAAATTAATTTAATAATTGAAAACATTTTTGGTTTCATGTTGATTTGTTTTATATTCTAAAATTAGATGTTAAAAGTTGGTTCAGAATGGAAAAAAAAAACTCAAGATAATTCATTCCAAAAGTTTTGAAAGAGGATGTTTTTACTCAGTAGGAGCAATGTGTTTCTCTTTCTGTGTCTGACATGACATTTCGGTGAAATGCACATGACTTTTTGATGTTTTCATTTTGACAGACTTGCGTTCTCCAGCAGAATAGTGAATTTTTGAGTGATTTTCCAGACCCTTGCACCCTTGCTCGTTTCAGCAAAGCCTGCGTGACCCTGTCTGCAGGAATACAGCTGTGCAGGATAAGCAGAGCAATGGTGTGGAGTTTAGCATCCCCATCCTTTGCCGTGTGCCTTTTTGGCCATTTTAAGCACCGAGCTGCATCCCTGGGATTGCACTTAGGCAGAAACAAGCTCAAGGCATCGCTGTTTCCCAGCTCTGTGGTGTGTATCCGCCTGGGGCACGAAGCGACAGCCGGGTCGCTGCGCTCAGTGGTCAGTGTTATATATAAATATATGTTAAATACGTAATGTTTTGTCCCCCATTCTCCGAGCGTGGTCTCCGGGGCAGCTCGTGCTGGGTGCAGGCAGACAGATGTTGCCCAGCTGTGCGAGATCAGCGGAGCAACACTGACATGCAGCGGCCAGCGGCCGCCAGCTCAGCCGCAGCCTCCCCTCGGCCGCCGCGGCAGGCGCGGGGCTTGCACCTCCGTCCCAGTGTGCAGCTATTTCCCAGCGGAAAACATCCCGGCTGCGGATATTCCTCCTGCAAAAGCGGCGTCTGTTGCAGAGGCATCAGCTGCCTGGTGAAGAGCAGGAAGGTGCTGCAGCTCGCAGGAAAGCAGCGGCTCAGTGCCTGCAAGCGCCCGCAGTGCTGCAGCCCGGAGGGTGCTGCTGGAGGGGTGATCTGGTTGTCCAGGGAAGGGCACCTGGAGCACTGGGGAGGGAAGGGCAGGAAGGGGAGAGGCAGAGGAAGCGATTGAAGCCCTTGCCGTAGCTCTGCAAGGGCTTCTGCGACTTGCAGTACGTGCGATGCCAAAGGCGCTTGGCTGCACCAGGTTTCCGTGCTGCAAATCTGTCCCTTTCGGTGAGCGCTGATCTGTTTTGAAATCCAGCCAGGGAGGTGACACGGGCTGGGAGCTACCCTCAACCCCACGTGCTGCATCTCCCCACACGGTGGGATCATCCACAGCGGTGCTGGCACCTCACGGAGCCTTGGGCATGGCCCAGCCGTGCCCGTCTGGCTCCGGCCTCATCTCTGCCCTGGGAAGCTCCACACGGATGCGCGGGATCTTGCTGGGGTTACGGGGTGGTGGGTTATGCCCATGCTCACTGCTTCCAGCCTCATAAAACACCCTCTGCTGTGGCCTGAATGCAATGTGGAACCGCAGCGGGTTGGTGAGGGAACACGAGAGCAGGAGGAGCTCAGGCGGGACCCAAAGGGGGATCTTCTGGGCTCTTCTGGTCCTACCTAAAGTCTCAGGGGGGTTAGAACAGAGCAGCCCGTCCATCCAAGCTTCCCAGTACTGTGTGGTGTGATACGCAGCCAAAGGACCAGGTTAAAATGCTGGGGTGTGTGAGAGGGGAGCTGGGAGAGGATCTTACCTTTTTATGGGGCTGAGGAGGCTGATTCTGCAATTTGGCTTCCAGTCCTGGTGTTCACATTGAAGAGGGGGTTTTGGAACAT
>VWPW01029492.1:0-14260 GCA_013389825.1 Crypturellus undulatus
TCATGGCGCCCGCTGCCGCGCAAAAGGCCACGCGGCAGCCGTCGCTGATGAGCGCTGGGTGCTGCGCAAAGCCGCGCGGGCAGCCGCGGGCACCGCCGGCCAGGGGGTTACCCTCCTGGCAGCTGAAGAAGCCGCCGAAGCGCACGGCGTAGCGGCCGCCCACCTCCACGTCGCCGCTCACGCACACCCGCAGTTCATCCAGGAGGCGCAGCACCTCGTAGCCCGCCGGGCATGACTGCGCGCCCGTCACTGGGTTGGCGCCGCGGGGGCTGAAGAGCCCCCCAAAGAGGTACCCACTGCCCGGCGCTGTGGGGCCATGGGCGGCGCACCAGTAGGTGCTGAATTCCACACGGGAGAGCCGGAAGGCATCGTGGCACACGCGGTGGCAGAAGATGCCCAGCACGCACTTGTCGCGGCACTCGAGGTGGCTGTAGCCCTCCTCGCGCTCCTGCACGGCCAGGCGTGCCGGCGCGTAGCCCTCGGGGCACGAGAAGCTGCCCGTGAGCGGGTTCTTCTGCTCCAGGCCCCGGCAGAGCGCGCCGGCGTCAGGGCCACTGAGCGGCACGCACTCCTGGTAGGCGCCGCCCAAGGTGAAGTTGCCACCTGCACCCTCGCACGAGCCGTCGTCGGCGTTGGCGTGGAAATTGAAGTTGGGCGACGCAGCATCCGTGCAGCCCGGGTACGTGTTGAGGGCGTAGTAGCGACCCACGGCCTGCTCGACGTGCCGCGCCAGGCGCCGCACCGTGGGCGCTGGCAGCTCGGGCAGCGTGCTGGGCCCGACGAAGAACGAGAGGGGCAGCCCCGTGCGGTCGATGGCCACCAGCTGGTTCCTGGTGCCCTCCTGCCACGCGCGCAGGGTGATGCCCGGATAGAAGGGGACGCCGCCGATGCTCTCCACCCGGGAGCTGGTGCGGTTCTCCAGGTACTGCCTGGTGAAGGCAGAGCTGGCGGCCTCGGAGCTCTGGGCTTTCGCTTCGATGATGCTGTGGAAGGCGGCGCCGGCTGAGGCGGTGATGGCGCTGCGCGTGGCCCAGCTGTCCCTCACAAAGGCCGCCTTGACCTGGTCCTCCTGCACCAAGGTGGCGCCGGCATCCACCGAGGTGATGGCGTGGGTGCCGTAGTTGAGCACCAGCAGCTCCGCCAGGAAATCGGCCATGCGCGTCTGGTTGTTCTCCAGGTGGCTGGCGATGAGCAGGAGCTGCTGCTTGAAGCCCTCGTCCAGGGCTGCTCCCGGGTCCATCTTGACGGTGTAGACCAGGTTCCTGACCTGCACACGGGTGGTGACCGCCTGGTCCTTCACTTGGTGCGTCTTGGTGCGGTGGAAGTCGTACGAGAACTTGCCGTTGATGGAGGAGAAGAGGGAGAGCTCCGTGTTGATGGAGGCCGCCGTGGTGCTTTGGTAGTCCTTCCAGGACTCGATGATCTCGGAGTTGATGTCCAGATTGCTCTGCTTGCGCGGGATGGTGAACACCTCGTCAGGGATGACGTAGGCCCCGTCTTCTGTGGTCTTGCACAGCGAGTAGCCCAAGTTCAGAACTCTGCCCATGTCCAAGTTCCTGAGGTTATCCCAGCCCCCTCCGGGCAGCACTTCCAGGCTCGAGAGCTCCGTGGCCTTCCTGCAGCCCAGAAAACCCGCAGGGGATGGTGCCTCCTGGCCCTGCCGTGTCCCTCTCACCTGAGCGGCTGCGATGCAGGAGAGCAGGAGCGCCCGGAGCGCCCGGCTCATGGCTGCACCGGCACCGGAGCACGTCCGAGCAGCGGGACGGCAGCCTGGGAATGAAGACGCCGGGCGCCGTGGCTGCCGCCTGCTTCCTCTTTGGGCCGCTCGGATTAGCAAAACAGAAAGGAGAAGTGGCCGAAAGCGGGAAGCCCCCACACGCTGATGGGACGGGGAGGGCCTCCCCCTCACAAAGGCTCCCTGTCCCCGTGGAGATATCGAGGAGGGTCCTTGCATGGGGCCTCCTTCTTGCGTGGGATCTCCTCCTCACGCGGGGTCTCATTCTTGTGTGGGGCGTTGTCCTCGCGGAGCCCTTGGCGGTGCTCGTGGAGCTCCCCTGCCCTCCGGCCGCTGCATGTCCCCGCGGTGACCCTGGCTCTGTCACCATCCTCCCTCGGGTCCCGTGCGAGCACCGGCCTCGGTCACGGGAGCCTCACGGGGACCCAAATTGCTGCTGGCTGAGCAGAGAGGGATGAGGAAGAGGGGAGCCGACCCCCTCGTGTCACTTGGTGGATGGGTACAGCACAGCGGGGAGGGAGACACCTTTTTCCTTCCTTTCTTGGAGCAGCGGCTGCCGCAAAGACCTCGGTGGCATCTAGGGACCTGGCCAGGGCATGGCACGAGTGTCCCTCTCCCACTGCAGCTATTGTGGCTTCGCAGGGGCAGCTGGAGCGCGGCCGGGTGCTGAGCTCAGCAGGCACCGGGGGGGTTAATTTTTATTCCTTTTTTTTCTTCTTCTTTTACATTTTGCACAATAAACCGTGCGAAAACGGCCGGAATGAAAAGCGAATCTTTCTGTTCGGCCAGGCCCATTTCCCCTATTTCACCTGGCTGCTTCCCCTCACCCACCCCAATCCAGGAGAGCAGGAGGAGGAGGAGGCTGAAGCAGGAGCTGCTACCCCGCACACCGGGATTCTGCTCCGTTCGTGCCTCCTCCCCCAGACCCTTGCTGTCACTTTGCAGTTTTCCTGCCCAGGAGCACTTTTTTCCCCCTTTTTTATGCATCCTTTTCCAAGGGAAAAGGAGGACAAGTCAGGAATGGCCCCTGCCCCATCCTGACCCACTGAACGTAGTCCCCGGACCAGAGATTTGTTGGGATTCCTGCAGTGCTGCCTCCTCTGGCCGCTCGTTCTTGGCGCCTGGAATAAATCACGGTAGGGGCAAAGTGTGGTGAAACGCTCTGGATGTGCAAAGAGACTTTTATTATTATTAATATTAATATTAATATTATTATTAATATTATTACTACTATTACTTTGTTTTAGGATAACACCCGAGAGCTGCTGATAAACAAACCGAGTTGTGGTTAGAGATCATTACCAACAAGCAGAACAAACCTGTGTGCTGACTCGGCCTCAGGGGACTGAATCGTTTCGGTTCGCCAAAAAACTAACACGTGTCATATTTTACAGTCCTGTACGTAAAAATCCCTATGTGGTCACAGACGTCTATTTATTGGATGTTTTTTTTTCTCGAGTACCTTCTGCTACTTCTGCGAGGCAGCGCTTGAGCATCCTGGTTGCTCTGCTCCTGTCCAAGTCCCCGCAGTCACTTTAATAGCAGCTGAGGGAGGCAATTAGGGGAGGGCTAATGATCCCCTTGTGCAAACATCGCGCCGGGAGCCTAATTGCAGGTGTCACCCTCTAACGAGCCCTCTGATGTCCCCACGCCACCGCAGCGGGGCTGTCGCTTGTGGGAAACCAGCCCGGCCGCGACCCGGAGCGCCATGATGCTCCGTATGGACGCAGATTCCCACCCGTTCCCTTGGGAAGCGGGGCCGCGTGTCCCCCTGCCCTCCAAAGACAACTTGGGGTTTGGGGTCTTGCTCTAGGACAAGGACCAAGCCCCAGCGGGGTCTGGGACTGGGTTATTTTAGAGCTAGCAGGGGGCTTTCTAGCCCTTAATGTTATTGAGACGATTCTTCGTGCTAATTAAGGAGCTAAAAACTGCCAGGAATTAACTGCTCTCACTACCGATGTGACTAATTCTATAGTGAATTTTTTAATAATGATAACGCAGATTAATTAGTGTGAGGATTTGCTGGCTCTTTGGCCTAAGCTTGGAGAAGGGTATAGCTGAAGCACAGAATTATTTCAGCCTCCGTTATTGTTTTACTTTAATTATTTAAAGCGACCAACTCCAGGCACTGACGTTTCCTTCTATCCCGTGCTGATGTTGAATTAACACCACATGTTACGGAAGGTGTTGGATGCGATCCGTAGGGAAAAGCCTTGCTTTCTGCTGGGAAAGTGATGCTGTGGGCTTGGGCAGCAGGAATTCCGACCTGTGGAAACCTCGGAGGAACGGGTCAAGCAAAGAAATTCCTGCGCGGGGCGGCGACGGCTCCGCTCTCGTGTTCCCGTGTTCCCGTGACTTACCTGGCTCACAGGGCACGAATGATCTTGGGATGTTGTATCCAGCTCTGTGTATGTGCAGACGCTGCACATACACCAAACCCTCACCAAGCACAACAAAAAGCTGGTTTTATTGCAAGACCAAGGCCGTTTTTTCCTCTACAGAGATGTCTCAAGAATGTGCTGCTTCATTTGGATTGAAAGAGCCGGGTACAAAAGAAGTGGAGCAAGAAATGGGGGTAGATGGTGACCCAGAAGAACCACGACTTCGTATCGTGGGTTTCTGGCTGCCCCAGGCCCTCCCTGCTGCTGCGGAAATGGAGTTGCCAGAGGCCGACGTGCATCCAAGATGGGAATTGCTTCAATGAGAGCTTATTCCCGATTATTTTAAATATTTAATAGTCTGCCTTTCATGATTTTTAACCTCCTCGCATCATTTCGGGACACTTTGGGGATTTAGACTCGTTCAAAGAGCTATGGAGGAAAAATTAATCCAATTTCAGCAGCTTTCTAAAAATAGGGGGTTTCTTTTATCATTCCAGCAGGGATTCTTCAGGGGAGTGTAAACTGGTGACAGACAGGGATGAGGCTGAATTGCTGGGTTGGGTTGGGAATGGTTTTTGCGCGTGCAGACGTCGCTGCAGCCTCATTTCCCAGAGAAGCCAGGCTAATAAATACTGCATGAGCCAGCAAAGGAAGGGATGTTTGAAGTGCCAAATTTATTTTGCTGCTGCTCTGTGGTCATAAATTCAGGTGCCTGTTTCATGTGAAGGATGAATTTGTAATTACAAGTAATAAAAGATTTACATAAAGCGCATATTTCATGTATGGAATGCCGCAGAAATAGCTTATTTTGGGGTAAGAAGCCACCTTTGGAGTTTTGGGGAAGAACACGTCTTTTTCAAGCAGCGCTTTGGGAAGAAATGTTAAATAGACTGAATGAGCACAACGGGGAAGACTTCAAAAGGAAATAAAAATATCCCTTGGAAGCAGAGGAGTCGGGTCTTTGTAGTAGGAGCGCGCAGCCGGGGGGAAATCACCACTGGCCTTCGGTCAAGCTCAGTCTTGTGCCAAGGATTTGCTCCGCGCTGGTATTTTTCCCTCCGCACGTGATCCCGGGCAACCCTACACGTAAAACAGTGTCACCAAAGCAGGCACAAGGTTGTCCCTGAGACAAACGCCCGAGATTCCCCGCTAACGCGACGACATCGCTCACCGGGAAACACAGGGAAAGGGGAATCTGCAGTTCCCGGTGGGCTGGAAAGCCCTCAGAAACCAACTTTCCTAACGGGATGTAGGACTGGAAACCCTCCTGACTCAGTCCTTGCGGGCAACTCTAGCAAATCCTTCTTTTCAGGAGCTAATCCAGCTCTTTCGGGAATTAGTCGCTTTCCGCTTACTGCTGCGTTCCCATCAGCTGGGCAGTGCTGGGTGGTCAAAACGTTTCCTCGTCGGATGGGATCCGGGGATTAGAAATGATGCTTAAAAATAAGGTCATACAGCAGCACACACTGGTATTTTCGCTCTTGCTTTGGGGACTGGAGGTTTCAGTGCCCATCGCTGTGCTCTTCCCAAGGGAGTGCAGGGAAGACGGCAGCGCTGAGGCTCGGCATTATCCACGTCATTCCTTGCTATTTCTCCCTCAGTCTCGAACTTAGCATTTACAAAAACAGGGCTAGTCCAGCCTGGTTCTGCCCCAGCAACCTTCTCTATCCCACCTCACCTGGACCCCCGTTTACACTGCCATATCCTAGAGCCCTGCTTAAGCTCAAGCTTAGGCCTTCGGCCTCTTCCTAAGCTATGCTGTAGGGGTGGTTGTCCCCAGCCTGGTCTTTGCCCCCTGGATAGGCCTCAAACCTCCACTTCGGGATAGACCCCAGAGCTGGCGCATCCCTTGCTGTGCCTGAGACTGTCCATGGCCCCTGTCACTGGCTCTGGCAACGAGTGGAGCCTTCAGCCTCCCGGGTCTCATCCTGTGGAGGACCGCGGTTGTCCCCCTTTCTTTGGCACTCTTTAGGCTGTGTGTGGGTACCCCTTCTAGCTCCAGCCTCTGGCAGTAAGAAGGGTGTCTATAAACTTGAGTAAATCTAGCAGGGCCACCCAGGGATGAAGACCATCACCTATGGGAAGAGACTGAGGGAAAGGGGCTTAGTCTGGAGAACAGAAGGCCTTGGGAGGGCCTAAGAGCCGTGATGAAGAAGCCAAAGCCAAATGCTACTCACGTATGAGGTGCAGAGCAGGGAGATGAGGGACAATGGTGATAAACTGAAATGGAGATGCTGGACTGTCCACAAAACAGTTTTCACCCCAGGGGACAGCCAGGCATTGGAAGAGGCCCTTGCCAGGCTGTGCAGCCTCCATCCTTGGAGATTTTCCAAGGCTGGACTAGCCAAAGCCCCAAGTGATGTGCTGGGAATTTGGCTTGTCCCTACACTGAGGTGGAGGCTGGTCCGGAGGTCTTCTGAGGTCTGTGCTTAGTCGGATTCAGTGCACCTTGGTGCATGCTGAAGAGCCAGGACCTTTGTGCTGATCTCCATGGATAATATGTGATGTGCAGACCGTATCCGTATCGCCACACTAACCAACATGTTGAATGAGATATTCTTTTTTTTTTTTTAAGCATCCTAAAAATGCCACCACTGCTCTCTGCTGGCATGAGTACAGCAAAGCAGCTCCTGACACATCAGTCGTGGCCCCCGGACACGCTTTAGGTTTGTGACACTTCTGTCCTCTACCAGCGGCTCTGTGACACCTCATACTCATCCCCAGCTGTTTGTGATTGCCTTCCATGCCCCCTTGCGAGCCCATCACTGCCACCTGCGTGACTAAATATCCTACCCAAGAGCCCTGTGCAGCTGGGGTGAGGGCTGGATATTTGTTGGGATGGGGAGGGAAGAAGAAGGGAAGGCAAGGCAAGGGAAGGGAAGGGAAAAAGGGAAGAAGAAGGGAAGAAGAAGGGAAGGGAAGGGAAGAAGAAGGGAAGGGAAGGGAAGGGAAAAAGGGAAGAAGAAGGGAAGAAGAAGGGAAGGGAAGGGAAGAAGAAGGGAAGGGAAGGGAAGAGAAAAAGGGAAGAAGAAGGGAAGAAGAAGGGAAGGGAAGGGAAGGGAAGGGGCAAGGGGCAAGGCAAGGCGCAAGGCAAGGCAAGGCAAGGCGCAAGGCAAGGCAAGGGATCACTGCTCCAGGGAAGGGCCCTGGATCAGTGATCAGACCATTCCCATGGCCAGAAGCTCTGTGCTGGTCCAAGCTGATGTGGTCTGGGACAAGCCGCTTCTCCAGAAAACTCTCTTTTGCCTTCTGTGTTCTCCACAGGTTGAGCTGTCCTGGTAGGATTGGATGAACTACAGAGTATGGGATGCCAGGACAAAAGCCAAGCTTGGTCTGCTATAAATGAACATATTTGTGAGCAGAGAGAACCTCAGGTAAGCCAGACCAGAGGCTGGTATTTATTTTGGGGGCTCAGATGTTAGAGTGAGGGAAGATTTGGTAACGATAAATGTAAATTCAACGAACATGAACTCAGAGGCTTGGTAAAACAGTTGGGATTCGCCCTGCTCATGTTGTCTGGATATCCTAGATCCTTTACAGTGAGAAATAGGTACTTCTGGTGAGTGATATATCCTGGAAAAATGCCCAAAGGTCACTGGAATGTCCATATGGTCCTTGGGAAGACCATAAAAAAGCTGCCACGGCAGCCGACCCAAGGAAAACCCTTGGGTACAACCGTATTAGAGAGGGCAATAGAAAACTGCGAGTTCCCTTGAAACTGGAAAAGTAAGAAGGGTAGTGACTTGATTCCTGTATTTTAATATGCTTTTAAAATATGTTTTAATATGCTTTTTCTTTAGCAGATGCACTTTAATTCAAGCACAAATGTTATACAAACAGAAGTAAACTTAACCTAACTGGCCAGGACAAGCAGACCCATTAGTAAGAAGTTACTGCGTGTGTTTCTCCAGAAACGTGGGCAGAAAAAAGTCCTTCTTAGTCACATTTTTCCCCAGAAAAAAGGCATTCTCTGTGTTTAGTTTTTTCCTTGCCAAGTTAAGCATGTAAATATAATTACCTATCCTCTGCGGGTGTTGTTGCTGATATGTTTGGGAGATTTACCAAAACACACCCTGCAGAGAGAGGTTTCTGCATGATGCAATCCCGGGGACTCGGGGGAAGCTCGCTCGGCTTCCCTGGGGAACCCGGGATAATTTATCCCACAGCTATGGGATCACTGGGACATCATTCTGGTTTTGTGGAGACCGACCGAGCCTATATTTGGGCTCGCGCTCAGGATGTGTGATGAGAAATAGAGAGATGATGGAATGGGGGGAACATGGGTGACTTGCTGAGACAAAGAGGTGCTGGGTGGTGAGTTAGTGACTATCCCCATGTGTCTCTATTGACATTTTGAGGACTTTGTGTCTAGATAAAACCCTCCTTCAGCACCTGGTTGATGATCGCGGCTGCCCATGGTTTTGCTGGGATGGAGGAGGACTGTGAAAAGCTGCAGGAGGGTCGGTGTAGGGCAAGGAGCTCAAGATCTTGGTAAGATCCTGCTAATATAACAATATACTACTAATAACCAGTGCAGTGAAGATATAAAAGAAGAGGTGGGAAATGACCGTGCACATCGCATAGTGCTTCTACACATGGTGTATGAGTGAGAAAACAAGTGTGCCCACTGCAACGTGCAAGAAGGGATTTGGGGGAATGGATGAGACGGGATAGCCCAAGCTTTCTTATTTATTTATTATTTATTTACTCATTTATTTATTTTTGCAGGCACCTTCTTGCATAATGGGAGAGCTCCTCGATAAAGACGTTAGCAGAAGGGCAAGGCAAGGGCTTCCCGCACGGAGCTGGAGGAACGCGTCGGCATCCCGTTACACCCTGGAAAACCCTTCCTAAAGCCTCTGGAAATGACAGCGTAAGGCACGTCAGTGTATTTAAAGGGCTTTTGAAGGGTACTACTATTACTAGAGACATTGTATGCCCTTCTGTAATTAATCCGAGGGTGTCCTCACTCGACTGAACACAGAAGTTTCTAATTAGGCAGGTTTCATCACCTCTATATTATTTAACTACAACTGGCTCTGGGTTTCCAGTGTAACAGCCACTATTTTAGATATCTGTGTGAGCATTTCCACATTACCTGTGCAAGAGAGCCCAAAACTCAGCTGGAAAGCAACTGATTAAGGGGAAATTGGTCTTCAGAATTTCTAAGAGCGGCTGGTTTTGGTTTTCTCCCAAAGGTGACCCAGTCACTGCGAGAAAGGAAATCAGCAGTTCTTTTACATTTTCCCCCCTTTTCCATCTAACCTCAGAAGCAGTGTCAGCTTCTCACATTGAAAGTCATGAAGTGGGAATATCATCCAGCATTTTTTTCCCTCCCAGGTCTCTCCGCAGTGCAAATGAGTGGTGAGAACTGCACCAGGGTGACCCACTTCATCCTCCTGGGCCTCACGGAGCGCCCCAGCCTGAAGCCCGTCCTCTTCGCCCTCTTCCTGGGCTCCTACGTGCTGACCCTGGTGGGGAACCTCAGCATCGTCGTGCTGGTCAGGGTCAGCCCTCACCTCCGCACTCCCATGTACTTCTTCCTCAGCAACTTGTCCTTCTTGGACATCTGCTATTCCTGTGCCATCAGTCCCAAAATGCTGCTGGATCTTTCACGGAAACACACAGTGATTTCCTTCGCTGGCTGCATCGCCCAGTTTTATTTCTATGCCCTTTTTGTCACGACTGAGGTTTACCTGCTGGCCGCCATGGCCTACGACCGCTACGTGGCCATCTGCAACCCGCTGCTCTATGGGGTTATCATGTCCCCCAGGCTCTGCAGGTGCCTGGTGGCCGCGTCCTACTTCGCGGGGCTGCTCAACGCCCTAGCCCACACGGGCGCCCTGCTGCGGCTCTCCTTCTGTGGCCCTCGCGTCATCAATAACTTCTTCTGCGACGGGCCCCCCTTGTTTGTCCTCTCCTCCTCCGCCACCGCACGGCCCAACGAGGTGCTGATGTTCCTGCTCGTGGGCTTCAGCTGGGCTGCCACCAACCTGTTCATCGTGGTGTCCTACGCACGCGTTGCGGCGGCCATCGTGCAGATGCGCTCGGCCGAGGGCCGCCACAGGGCCTGCTCCACCTGCGCCTCCCACCTGGCCTCTGTGGCCGTTTTCTACCTGTCCGCCGCCTTCAACTACATGCAACCCAGTTCTGTGAACTCGATGGAAAACAGGAAAATCGCGGCTGTCTTTTATAGTGTTGTAGTCCCCATGCTGAATCCCTTGATCTACAGCCTGAGGAACAAGGAGGTGAAGCATGCCGCAACCAATATTGTCGACACTGTCAGGAGGAAAGTGTACTCTTGAAAGTCAATTTATTTCATATATATATATATATAAATTAAATTTCATTTATCTCTTTTGAAAGAGAATGTTTCACACAATATTGCTGCTTCCAAAGCTGTTGGAAGTCTCAAGGGCTGGGATGGGAAAATTAATTAGTGTTTTAGGGGAAATATCAGACGGATTGTGCCAACTGATGTAGCTATGTCTTTCTTGTCTGAAAAATAAGCTTCTTGTCCAGTTAATCTATCCACTTTGTAATAGTTCTATAGCTTTAGGAGCTGGTGCAGGTGTGTATCTGCACTCAACAGAATGGTTAAGGGTGGAGGGAACCTCTTGAGAACTCTAGTCGGTGCCCACTGCTTGGAGCAGGATGAGCTACACTGGGTTGTGCCCAGTCGGGCTTGGAATTGGAGCCTTCACAACCCCTCCGGGCACCCCGTTGCAATGTTTGATCATCCTGACAGTAAAAAGCTTTTCCTTATGTGTAAGCAGAATTTCCTACACTCTATTTTGTCTTTTCAGTGGCCCCTTGTGGGCTCTGGGTCACTTATTCCCCCAGTCCTTCTCCGCAGAGCTGCTCTGCAGCAGGTCGGCCCCTATCCCATCCCGGTGCGCGGGGTTATCCCTGCCCAGAGGCAGGACTTAGAAATTCCCCTGTTGAACCCCATGGAGATCCTCTCTGCTCCATTCTGCAGCTTGACAGGGCCCCTCTCAATAACAGCACAACCAAAAGAGAAGAAAAGGGTGAAATGAATCAGATGAGATATTATAATAGCAGGAAAGAGTCCTTCATGAACACTCTCTTAATGATGATACATCTTTCCACAGACTCTCTTAAAGAATGTGAATGTTGAAATTCCAAGGCATTTTCCAGCTGCTTAGCACTATCTCTTTATTTTTTCTGTTAGCCAAAGCTAGGTGTTGTTCCTATTTTCTGTTTTTACCAAGCAGGCTACCCCTATTTGCAGAATGCATGCGGCCCGTGAACGTGAATGTGAACACGCAGTGTTAAATGAAAACTATTTAAAAACGCACAATAAAATGTAAACTTTTGTTAATGATGGACATCATGATGCTACACTCGTATATCTAGATATTTTCAGGCTGAATCATGTTGTGCTCCCTGAATTGTTGGCCACCACGACCCTCCAGGATATTAAACGTATAACTTCATATCCTCAGACTCGTTGTATTCTTCTGTATACATAAAGAACAGAATGAGCTGTTCAAACGCATATTCTGAGTCTTCCGTTTGAGTAAATATTCTTCTCTAGGTTATATTGAGAGCCGGGGGCACTTTTTCCATTTCCTGAGCTCAGTATGAAACATAAATACTGACCCAGGACAAAATGTGGGGCTCTGAGCTGAGGTTAATGCTCTTTATTTTCTCCCGTGCACTGCTTTATATATGGGTATGTGGAATTTCATTTGCCATCCTCCCGCCCAGCACTTTTGGCTCCACGTGGCAGAGTGGTTCTGGAGCACGTGCACCCGCTCCTACTGCAAACACAGCTGGAAATGACGTGGTGACCCCAATCACCACCTAGGAAATCCTGGATTTCAAGGGGAGAAGCCTAGGGAAGGAGTGTTGGTCACCCTACAGCTGGCACCGCTTCCCTTTTCCCTATCCGTCCTTTGGCTGTGGCAGTGCAGGCAGCACCCCAGGCTTGGGTGTCCCGAAGGCTGATGGGTCCCCTCCATGCGGCTGCAAGGGGAACCGGTGCCCATTGCTCTGGTGGGGCTCCAGGCCTCAGCTGCCTCCCTGGTGAGGTGACAGAGGCATCACTTTGCTCCCCTGTCCCCTGTGGGCAGGGGGACATCACTGTTCCAGCTGCCCATGCACCAAACTGGGTGTCTGGGATGACCTGCTGGCCCTGCCCGGTCGCTGGTGCTGCAATGCCATGAAGTTCTCTGAAATAAATAAGGTGCTAATGTCCCGTCTGAGTGGAAGGTGGGAGCTTATCAGCTCCCTGAAGCCTGCCAGGATGAATAGCTGGATTCACTAAGACACATAATTTAGTATTTTTAATGTGTTAACCGCCTTTAACACTGTATCAAGGGGAAGGTCAGCAGCTGATGGTTTACAATGGGCTGAAGAGGGAGAGGGCAGGAAAGTGTCTGCATGAGCTGAGATTGCTGCACACTTTTACCGATAGTGCCGGTCACATCACGGACTGCCACCCCTCAAGCAGCAGAAAGCAGCTGAGACCCACCAGCCCCGTCGGCATCCCGGAGCTGAGGATGGAGCCCCGCTTGGGTCGGGAGCTGTTTTGTGGGTGTATCTGGCCCCTGCTCATCTCCTGGATGGACCTTTGGCAAACGTAGTACTTGGTGTCCACCACCGACTTGTCTCCTTTAGCTATGGGAGCCCCAGGACGGACTCCTGATCTAGGGAAGCGAACAGCCTGAGAAGTGCTTTAAAAGTTTGCCATTAACAAGGAAAAAGTTTCCTCCTTATGAGTTTCTTTGAGGTTGTCCCCGAGTGGCTCGTTAGGAAGAGGGAGGTGAGTTGCCTGAGCCCGCTAAGAAAGCTTCAGGGTCATTAGAGACTTCCTTCCTAATGCCCAGAAGAGCTTGTTAGGCTGATGACTCCTGGAAGCTCCAAGGTTGGCTCCCAAGGCAAGGGTCTTGCTTTGGGAAGAACACTCATTACGGATAGAAATAGATTGAACCACCTAGAGGCCGGGATTTGGGGTTTGGGCTCGCCAGGAGGAGAGGACCCTGGGGAGATGTGGGTTGCTCCAGCACACAGGCACCCAGCTCAGTGATGACTGGAATTCTGCTTACCTAAACCTTGTAGTTTAAAGGGGAATTGTTCAGCTCTGGCTTAAAATAGGTGTCTAAATGGAGCTGCTTTTCCTGGACTAGCAGAAAGGCAGAAAAATAGGAACAAACACCCCAACACAGCTGGCTGCCACGGCATGGTTTGCACTGTACTTTCTTCTGGTTATTTCTCTCCTTCCCCCGAGCATATTTCCATTATTCGTCTTTTCAGATAAAGGAGTTTTGAAGCCGAGGACTGTTTTCCCACTCTTTCATGCTGCTCCTGGATGTGCCCTTTCCAGAGGGCCCTGGAGCTCTCCTAGCCCTGCTTGGTGCAGGGTGAGGACCCTGCAAACACGTTCCAGCCCAGCCCGGGGACTCCGAGAGGGGCTTGGGTTTCCACAGGAACTTAAGAAACTATTTCCATCAAAATCATGTGTTTTCCCCTTGGTTTTAGGTTGATTTCACAGCTGTTTTAACCTACCTAATGCTCAGGTAGAGCATTAAGAGAAGAAGCCGGAAGAAAGGAAGACTTGCCCTGGGTAGAGGAAGATTGGGTCAGAGAGCACCTAAGACACCTCGATACCAACAAATCCACGGGCCGCGATGGGATGCACTCCAGAGTTCTGCGTGAGCTGGCGGATGTCGTGGCTAAGCCGCTCTCCATCATCTTTGAAAAATCCTGGAGAACAGGGGAGGTGCCAGAGGACTGGAAGAAGGCCAATATCACGCCAGTCTTCAAAAAAGGCAAGAAGGAGGATCCGGGCAACGACAGGCCGGTCAGCCTCACCTCCGTACCTGGAAAAGTGATGGAACGGCTCATACTGGCCGTTGTCTCTAGTCATGTGGAGGACAGGAAGGTGCTCAAGACTAGTCAGCATGGATTCACCAAGGCGAAATCATGCTTGACTAATCTGATTGCCTTCTATGATGGGATGACCGGCTGGATAGATGAGGGGAGAGCGGTGGATGTCATCTATCTTGATTTCACCAAGGCTTTTGACACCGTCCCTCACAACATCCTCCTGGACAAGCTCCAGAGGTGTGGGCTGGATGAGTGGTCAGTGAGGTGGATTGGGAATTGGCTGGATGGCAGA
>VWPW01029492.1:14816-73126 GCA_013389825.1 Crypturellus undulatus
GCTGGAGAGAGTCCAGCGCAGGGCCACGAGGATGATCAGGGGCCTGGAACATCTGCCCTATGAGGAGAGGCTGAGGGAGCTGGGCTTGTTCAGCCTGGAGAAGAGAAGATTGAGAGGGGACCTCATCAGTGTCTATAAGTGCCTCAAGGGAGGCAGTGAGGAGGATGGGGCTGGCCTCTTTTCACTGGTGGTCACTGACAGAACCAGAGGAAATGGCCACAGATTGAAGCTTAAGTTCCACGGGAACTTAAGGAAGAACTTCTTTACTGTGAGGGTGACAGAGCACTGGAACAGGCTGCCCAGAGAGGTTGTGGAGTCTCCTTCTCTGGAGATCTTCAAGACCCGCTTGGATGCAGTCCTGTGCCACGTGCTCTAGGTGGCCCTGCGTGTGCAGGGGGGTTGGACTAGATGACCTCTAGAGGTCCCTTCCAACCTCAACCATTCTATGATTCTATGATTAAGTGCCCAGCCTTTGAACTGAGGGGGATGATGCTATTTTGATCACTCTTGCACTCTTTTTTTTTTTTTTTTTTTAGATTTTTTCCCTTAAAGATACTCTGCCTGCTTTTGCTTTATGTGTCTTAGAGATGCCCAGGGATTTGTTCTTGCTTTCATCTTCCAGCGGGTTATTTAAACTTCAAATTCCATGAGGCCAGAACTTCCTGCAGGTTCCTCTAGGTTTCAGTTATTCCCACCTAAATTTAATCATTGAAGTGATTATAGATGCTGATAGGAAGGTGGAATAACCTTGCAGGGATATCCTCTCACCCACTGATGCAGACTATAATGTCACTGAGTAGCAAATAAAACCCCACTGAGGAAAGGAAGGGGCAGAGTTGTCCAGAGAAAACTATTATGTGGGGAACAAACCCTCCAGTTTTACAGGAATATGAGCACAAATCACATCTTCCAGAGGCTAATTTAACTGTTAGCAACTTCAGGGGGATTTTGTAATGTTCTTCATACTGCCCGGGCTCCTTGAAACCTAAAGCTGGTTGCAGAAACTGCGCTGAGAGAAGCACACGCACAAGGAAACAGCCACAAGTTGCAAAAACCTGCACCATTTATCGAAGCAGATGGTGGTTTTATTCTCTAACCAGCCAGAGCAGCGCTCAACCAAAGCCTGGGATGGGATGGGAGGCTGTTGCTCTTCTTACACTTGTGAGAAAATACAGAAAAATACAACAGAGGGTGATAAATCTGCAAGAGAAATCACAACGATGGCTCATGTCATCAGCGCTCACCTCGTTATTTTCTAGTTCACCTTTAAATGAATTACTGAGGCAGGCTGAAGTGAGCGTCTTTATTATTTATTTTTTTATTTTATTTTATAGTGTAAAACACTGCCACCGCTTTGTCCCCATCCCGTGGGGACCTTGTCTTGTTCCCGCTCGTGACAGTGGCGTAGTGCAAGGGTTGACCAAGCGCCGGGTACCGGGGCCTGGCTCAGATCACCGCAACGATCCCGGTGTTCCCAACTGCTGCAAACAGATACAAAAAATCAGGAACACGATGAGAAGAACAGCCCGTGTCCTTGGCTGATGAACTCTGTCACTGTGCTTCAGTTTTCCCTGGCCATTATTATTGCAATGCTTCAGCTGCCAAGATAAGAAATAGTAACAAAAAGTCAGCTCAAATCTGCTGCAAGTGTAACAACAGCACATATTTTAACCCCTTAAAAAAGGGAAGAGAAGCTGCCATGGGAAAGCAGGTACCACAGATGCAGCCTTGCGATCATTTAATACCCATTTAATACTGTGGGGCGTAGAGAGAATGTTGACGTTTTCTCACAGTAGATTTAGCTGAATAACAGATCATAGTGGTTGTGGTCTAATAGCATTTAACTGTACAATACCTAAATTATGAAGTTTGGGAGTAATGTGCTCATAGTTGAGTGTGAAATTCAGTAGCTTCATTCTTTTAAGCACGTAGACACACGAGGTTTTTAAAGTCCGTGCCAACAGCAACAGCCTCGTTCAACCCCTGGCTCTTCAGGCATTCGCAATTACCCCACAACACGGTGTAGGCGCAAACAATTAAATTTTGCCCTCAACAAACAAGTTACAGCCTTGTTTCAGATGCATATCATCCCACATTAAAAAAATAAAAGGAAAAAAGAAAGGAAAGAAACCCTCAGGATTTGAAAACTGTGAACGCCTCTGGGAACACGGGAGGAAATCTACTCTAGCAATAGTTTAAATTACTACAGTGGCATTTTCCTTAAGAAGGTTTATTGCCTAAATACCTTGGCGTATCCAAGTGATTCACAAGAAGATGATCCATGGACTTCAGATTTGCACTCCTAAGTCACTTCCCGATGTTTTGAACATCCTTTTCTTATAACATATTACTGGCACGAATATACAGCAGCTCTGAACTTTAAGCCTTTTGATTTTGAAGCACTTTAAAGGGTGAAAGACATTTTCTGAAGCATCTATCATCAGTGAGAAACATGCACTGAACCTATGTGATTTGTCACATAGGCTAAAATACCTCAAAAATCATCCTGACACATCTCAGGGATGAAGAATTGCAGAATTAAAGAGAATTAAAGAATGCTTTTTCCATACCTGAAAAGGCCCAGCTGGTACAAAGATTGAAACCCTGCCATAACAAGAGTACTGAGAGTAAAATAATGAAAAGGATATTTCATCCCCTCCCCCCAAAAAATAAAATCTGAAGAAGAAATGAAGAAGTTGCTGATGAGAAATAAATGTGGAATGGCTTGTTCTTTCCCAAAGATTTAACTCGTCCAAGTGATAACAAACCAGTAGAAGAACAGAAATTATATAATTTCAGAATGTTCCTCCAGAGACACAATCATTTTAAGCCCAAAGGCAAGTGGTCCCATCCAGAACATTCCAAGCACTTCTTGTAAGCACAAGCGCAGGTATCATTGCATTTACATCACAAACAACTATCTGCAGTTTTGGGAAAACTTTATAAAATTGCTTATTCTCTGTTCCAAGACTTCCTGCGAGCAGTGAAATTTCTAAGAGACCAAATATTTTAGTAGATTTGTTGATTTTTATGTGGAGGAGATGGTCTAAACATCATGACAACATGAAATTTTATCCAGTTATTCCAATCTCAAGTCCTGTGACTTTTGGAAGGGTGAAAGTGAGTTTTGGTCTGAAGAACTCAGGAACCAGAGAATATGCTATATCTCATAAGGTGACCTACCTCATCAGGTAGGGCTGATGTGCTAATTCAGCATAATAAAGGGAAATAGCAACTTTCACACCACAACGAACCAATATTTCCTTATGTTCAACTCAGAGCAATCGGTGCTTCCAGGGCGTGATTAATCTCATCTGTCTGTAGATGATTCACCACAAACGCTGCCGCTGTGGGAAGGTTTCTGCGGGCTCAGGAGGTTCCTCCTTGCACCAGGTATTCATCCAGTTCTCATCTGTCTGGAGCAAAGTTCGACATTTCAGGAACTAGAAGAGTTCTGGAGAACTATCTTTGATTGAGTAAATGTTTGGGTATTTTTTTTTTTTGAATGTCCTGTGTTTCAACTGAAAAAAAAAAAGGGCATGGAGGCTAGAAAAAAAAAAGAGCTTATAGACTGGTTCTAGCTTGTGAGGTACTTATTTGTTCCTTAAAAGTCCTCCCTGGTTGTGAAGCTCATGTTGTGGTGCAGTTCTGACTCCAGAGTTATTCCAAGGCTTTGGTGATCCTGAAGAGTTAGGTTCAGTTCAAGTTTAATGCTGTTTTCTCCTCCATTTCCTCTACATGTTTTGCATTCTTTGCACAGAAGGTGCATGTCGGGTCATGACCACATTCCTTACTCACATGCAGTTTGGAGCAGTGTTTATTACCTTGGGGTCCTTTGCATCCACACATTATAAAATAGATTTCCTCTCCTGGAGAGGCTGCGGATCCTTGAAGACCTGCTGTCATCTAAGGTGAATATTTTTTGTGACCACAGTGAGGTGCGTGTTGAATTCTTTCAACCTGGAAAGCAAAAAGAAGGGTTAAATTCCCCAGGATGGCCCTTATCAGCGGAGTGGGTCTGGGAACCATTGGGAAGGACATTGCTTGATCTGGGGTCCCCTTGATCCCTGTCCCTACCCCTCCCTAGGATGTCCTTCCCACATCTCTAAGCTCTAAGTCCCGCTGTTAGCAGAGGTAGTCCCAAAGTTACCTCTGTTTTGAAGTGGGAATCACGGAACAGGGACAGATTAACTGGACTCTAAAGCCCTGCTTATTGTGGGCTCTGCTTTTTCTAAGATCAAGGTAGGTGGGTCTGAAGCACTCTGATATTTCTTACGCGGACAGCATCCGTGTCCCTGATTTAGTGCATCTAAAAGGAGGACCTTTACAGTCATAGTTACTTACCTCTGTTCACTTTATTCTCAAAAGGGTGAAATGTGCCTCTCCAGGTGATTCCTCCTAAGGCTGGTGTATGAGAAGAGCTTCTCCGTGAGCATTTTGAGACAAACCCACTCCTTTTTCTCTGCTGCTCGAAGGCCTTTGGGTGATGTGCTCTTCACTGGCCTCAGTTCAGCTAAGAAATAAGTATTTGAGAGAGCAGTGACCCCTCGGAGACAACATTTCCATTTAACTCACAAGCTGCGCCGGGTTGCTCAGCACCGTGAGGAATGCACACGTGCAGCTTGCACTTATTTCAACTCAAAAAAAGAGCGCTGCTCGTTGGAAAACTTGGCTCCTGCCGACTCAACAGTTGCGGTCGAACAGTGCCAATAAGAAATGCTTGTGGTATCCCACCTGTTAACACAGTTTTATTCTTAGCAAAGACTCGGGAGGGTCGGGATCCTGTCCCCATTGGGCCCTCTTGAAGAGCTGGATAATCCGAGGGACACTTCTCCATCGGGTGTCTTCATGGGATGGCCCCGGGAATACGTCATCTTTGAGGTATGGCATGTGGGAAAGGAGAGCAGGGAATTGCAGGGTAAAACTCACCAGAACAGCTATGCCCTGGCGGCTTAGGAAGGCAGCAATCCCGAGACTGTTCCAGGGAAGAGCATAAACTTGTTTTATTTATGATATTTTCTGCTCTGTACTCTCATTATTTTGTTTCTCAAAAGTTCATCTTGGGTCGGTGGTGCCTGGAAGGGATAAAAGGAGGATTCCGGTTATTTATTCTGCTATTGCTGGTTAATAGCTCCCCACTTCCATGAATGACACTTGTACCAGCGTGTGCTGAGCAGAGGTCCTTGCAAGCAAATACCCTCCGATTAAGGGGATATAAATAAAATCCCTACAGAAAAATCGATGTATATTGAAAAGCAGATGATAAAGAAAATTCATAGGCCAATTCCAATACGTAACAACTCAGAGGAGAGCTACCTTCGAGGGAGTCATTTAAGGCTTCATTTAGAGTCAGGGGATAGAATTGTAAGATCAAATTCACGTAATCTGCTCAGGATATTGGGACAAAACCCATCTCCTCTTAGGGGTGCCTTTATAATCGGTGTTTCTCACTAAAGAGTGAGAGATGATGAGATCAGCTGTAGAAATTTGGCTCTGTAGAGGGTTTAGTCAGCCAAAACAGCCCTTCAGCGACCTGACACGTTAAATAAAAGCCTATAAAAATGTCAGCAGATGACACGGAAAAGAAAGCAAAAAGTTATTACCCCATAATTACCTTTTCACACGTCTTAAATGTTGACTTCGAGGAAAACGCCTCTCATTTTCTGATTCCTGGTCTTTTATTGAGTTCTGTGGAACACAGGAGCTGCTAATTGCAAGTTTATTAAACGAACGCCCGAGCCAGCGTGCAGGTGCATGTCTACGTTATTTGTAATATTTTTAAGAGATTCTTCTTTTAGCATTCCTTTATATGGAAGTTTATTAATGATTTTTTCTCACTGTTGGGCACATGAGCACAGATGCAATTCGGGCATTTCATTAGTGAGCAAAAGAGCAAGAAAAGACAACAAAACAGCGACACAAGTAGGTGCTCTATGCACAAGAAGATATTTTCTTACTTGGAAGCTAATTTGTCAGAAAAAAAGGGTTACTTTTTCCTCTGAAAAAAAAAAAAATCTGCCAGAAAGTAGAGTTATAATCAGATTATTGGCGTATTTGCTGCGATTTGGGGGCTTATTTCCCTACACAGGGGTCACCCAGAAGTTAAACCTAGACTGGTGAATTTGAATTACGTTGGCTGATGGATCCCCATACTCAGAAACACAATCAAGATACAAAGAACAGTCCCAAAATAATAATTTCCTCAGTGGAAATTTGCTCCTGGAGGGACTTTCATACACCCCAAACCCACACCCAGACCAGTGCATCCACTCCATGCCCAACTCACGTAGATTAACAGTTCTAACATTTAAAAATCAGAGGAATTTCACTCTCGGGCATTTATTTTGGCCTTCTCGGCTTGATGTTAGTCTTTTATTCACAGAACGACACTTCATTACCTGAGAGTATTAACATCAACTCTCCTATGAAAGAAACATTAGGGGGTTTTGTTTGATTGGTGTTTTTTTTATATATATTTGCAGGGTTATTTTACCAATTTGTCAGTTTTTTTTGGTCAGATCTCCTTTTTCAATCACTACATGCGAGAAATGCTTTGCGTTTTGCAAAACTGGGTTAAAACTCTGCATTTTTTCCCCCTCTAGAAGCGTAACATTATCACCTGGCTCATCCCGCACCTATTTGGAATCATGCCTCATCACCAGTCAACGGGAACCTGCCGCATTCCCTAATAACCCTGGAGAATCCCAAGGGAAGCGGCGGGGGGGCCATGCGGCGCACAGTGTCATGGCCGCCTCCCCCCCCGGACTACATCTCCCGGCATGCCGCGCGCCGGCGGCTGGTGACGTAATGTGGGGGCGCGCGGAGCAGGCCGGGAGGCGGCGCCCTCCTGTGGCGGCGGGAGGCGGNCGCGCCGGCGTTGCCGGTGAGGCCCTCTGGAGCGGGCGGCGCCGGGCCGGGTCGGGTCGTCCCCGCCACCTCGTCCCTTCTTGGCCTCTAGCGGCGGCCGGAGCTTCCCGAATCGCGGGTTGTTTTGTAACGGGGCAGCGCGGCAGCCTTTGCCTCCTCTGATAACGAGGCGGCGGCTTGAAGGAGTGCGTGATAAAAGAGCACAGGGTTGTTTTTTGTTTTTTTTTTTTTTTTTTTTTTTTTTAAAGGCAAGTGTGTTTGAGCTTCTCTCGTGGAGAAGGAGCGAGCTCGGGGCATGGGCCGCTTGCCAGGCGGAGCGGGCCTGGATAAGGCCCTGCTTCAGTGAGGCTGGAATTTCCACACGGGGGAAAGAAGTGGGAATTTCCCATGTCCAGCAGTCCCCAGTTATAGTTAAGCCTCCGTATGACCAGGTAGGCGCTTGCTTGTGGATTCCGGTAAAAGGTCTGGCTGCATTTTTGTTGTTTCTGTGTGGTCATGCTGAGGCGCCGCTGACTTCACCCCCGGCGTTTCCCGGATTGAGCAAGCGGGCTGCAGCCCGCGCTTACGTGTCCTGTGGCCGGGAGACCTTGTGCCCCGAGGCGGTGTCCGCGGGGCAGTGCGCGTGGCCGAGTGCCTGAGTCACTCCGCGCTGTCCCCGTGTTTCAGCTGATGGCAGCACGTTGCTCAACGTTGACGCTCCTGACCGGAGAACGCGTTTCGTAAGGCAGCGCCGTGGGGCTCCCCGAAACATTCCCTCTGCTTCGTCTCTTTGGCCAAACCCCTGGTGTCCAAAGGGCAAGGGGGTGGGGGTCCCACAAAGCCACCTGGGCCCACGGATCACCTCCCTTCCCCTCTGCTCTTGTTTTGCAGGGGCGCTGGAAGCCGTTCCGGCAAGGTTGCCTGTTCAAGGACAAGAAATGGACGTGCTGGGATGCTGGAAATGCTGCCCTCCTCCGCTTTGCTCCACGGTCCTGAGCTGAAGGGAGTCGCCGAGGCCTGAGGAGCAGCGAAACTACCGTGTGGTGAGCAGGGGGGACAGGAGAAGAGGCGAATAAGGTGGGGAGGAAGAAGCAGGACCCTCCCGCTTTGACAACTGTGAAAACCTTCCGGAAAAGGATCTCTGCAGAAGTCTTTGGGTTCTTTTCTTTGTTGTTTGTTTTGTTTTTCTTGTCAGATTGGAAGGTTTCTGCTCTGACTGGTTTCAGGCCGAGTCACGGTTGCCCATTTGGGCAGGTTTCGGGCAGTGCAGCGTGACAGAGCAGACCTGCTCATGATGGTGATGAAGCCAAGGGAGGGACCCATTCCTGGGGGCCAGCGGAGCGTGTCGTGTTGCGGGCCCTCGGGAACTCAGACGAGGCCTCGAAGAGGCCGAGAGCCTCCCGGGCTGCCAGCGTGCGCTGCCACGGGGGCCCGGGATGCAGCTCTTGGCTGGAAAGCCTTCCCAGCGTGCTGCCCGTGAGCGGGGAGCAACGTGCATTGATGGCCACGCTTTAGGAGGAACCCTAATTCAGGGATCCTAAAGATTTTTCCTCCTCTTCTCTGCAGAGTGACCCTCAGTGCAGCTAGTGCTGAGGCCTCAAGGCTGAGGCCCTGTGAGGTGGAGGTGGCAGCAACCAGGGGGGAAAGGGATTCCCGGGGTAAGGACAAGGCCTCGCCGCAGCCAGATGCTTTTCAGTAATTTCATCAGGAGTGAGCTGTGGTTTCTCCAGAAACCCTGGAGCTAGTTTGAATATTAACACAACTTGTGCATGGAGGGCCAGGGAGGAAGTGAAGAACTTGGGTTTTGACGGCCTGGAGTTAGATCTTTCTAACTAGTCTAGTCGGGTGCTTGTCTCCAAGACATGGATCAACTCGCTTCTGAGGCTGGCTGAAAATCCCAGTGCAGCTTGCTTTGCTCAGCAAGTCCAATGTGCATCTCTGCTCTCCTGGTCACATTTTATTGCTTTATTTTTTTTCCCCACGAATGCCTCCATGGCTGGGCGGCCTCTTCTTGTTGCCCCAGTAGGAGCAGATCCACCCAGAGCCCCTTTGCTTGCTCCAAGTATTTAGTATCCTGGTGCTGAGGGGCAGGACGCGGTGCGTGAGGGATTTGGAAGCAGCGCAGGAGCGCGTGGGTGTGCGGAGCTGGGGCTGTGTCTGCTGTATGAGCCATGCCCGGGTGTTCGCAGTGCCCCTTTGCGGCCCAGCAGGAACCAGCTTTGCCCACGGATTGCGAAAACTCCCTGTCTGCTTCCCATTTGCCCTTGCGTCACGCCAGCAAAGCCACTAAAGACCCAATCTCTTCACTTCCTCTAGGAAAAACAAAAAGCCACGACACGGGTTTCGGGAGAGACCAAGGCAAGAGCAGCCGTCTCCAAGACCCTCCGTCAGCAAGTCCTGCCAGGGAGGGCGAGCGTGACGTGGCCTGGGCTTGGTTTTGTGCTGGGGCTGCTGTTTTATCACCTGCTCCAGAAAGTTCAACTTTGTTCTCTTTGACAAATTCTCAGGCAAAACTTTCTTTTTTTTTCTTTTTCTTTTTTTTTTTTTTAAAAAAAAGGATGTTTAACGTGTGAATTCCACTCAAAATGCCAGCTGCTCATTCACGGGGATGTGAATACTTTGCAGTGTCTTGCAGGGGAATTTGTGCTGGGAAGAGACACTTTTGGGTGCGTTGAGGAATTTCCATGTAGTTGTTGGCTTTAGCTGTGTAGTTTTATTTACGTTTTCTCCTCCAGCTTTTCCGTATTTGAAGGAAAAGTCATTAAATGGGATGTGACAGGGAGAGAGAATGAACCCCCTGCTCTGTTTTTAAAGGCTTTGGAATGCTGGAAGGAGAAAAAAGAAGGAATATGTTGCTACAGGAGGAGGGTGACAATATAGCAGATGCTGTGGACCGTGACACCCGTTGAGCTGTCACCTTTGGGCTAAATGTGGCTTTTGCAGCTTTGCAAATCGGTAGTGTCTTGTGAAAGCTGCAGATGCCCAGTTGGCGCCCACGCTGTCACCGGCATCAACTGCAAAGCTTGCGAGATGGGAATAGCGGAGCTGGCCTCAAAATAAGGTGGAACGGCGCGGGGCGGGTGCTAGGAAATTCACTGGATTTTGCTTCTGGCCGCACGTAGCAAATGGCCTGGCTGTGTTGCTGACATTGGTTGTCTTCACTGTCTTGCCTCTGAGCATTTCTTTTTCTGAGGTATTTCCAAAAAAAGAAAAAAATGACATTAAAAGGGTATTATGGGCAAATTATAGAACTGTAATTTCCTGGGACGTTTAGTTTAAGCAGCCTCTGAGCAAATATGTTCTGGAGGGGGAGAATTCAACTTAGAAAATGTTTGTCTGCCCAAAGACAATTGCATTGTTGTTGTTATTGTGACATTTTTTTTCTCTAACAGCGAATTGTTTTATTTCTGTGTATTGTTTTCTTGTCTTTGAAGCAAGTTCTCTCCAGTGACTTTAGACGCCCTTTGTGTTTCTGATTGAGGACATTTCCTGGAACTGGCAGTTCCCCATAATCCACCTTTTGCAGCCTGGGCCGTGTGTAAGTACTGGGTGAAACCTCCTGCCTCAAACCTGAGTTTCTTGATGCCTCCCTAAAAGAAGTGACTGAAAAAATGTCACATTGTTTTGCTAGAGGGGCTAGAAGAGGAGGTTGGAGCCAGTCAGGATCTCATTTCTAGGCTATCTCACCAAACAAGTAGAGCCCAGATGTTTTTTAGTAAACGGCCTCCAAAACTCCCGAGCTGAGATCAGTGTCAAATTTCCAGCCACGTGATCCGCCTCGGAGCCAAGTTTGGGGTTGCTTTTGTGTTTATATAATGTGTGCGAGCTGAAATGTAACTGGAGTTTGTGGGTGGGATGGAAATTCTCCATAACAAATATTTGACTGGATGCGCATTTTATCTCGGTTACAGGACTTTGAGCTTTGAAGGAGAGTTACTGTATTTTTGACTATGGAGGATGGGACTTTGAGCTGAAAAAAAAAAATACTGTATTTTTTTGCCCGTGCAGTGTTTGAGGCATATTTCACTATCTCTTGCTGACTGCATTTGGCAGGAGTTTGTGGTGTTTTTTGTTTTTCAGAGCTGTGGTTATTCTTGCCCAAACGGTCTATACTAACATGGAAGGAAAAAAAAAAGAAGCATTTGGAAGCAAGAGAGGAAGTTCCAGCTGCAAACAGGGTTTGAGGGAGCTGTATGTAGTGTTTGCTAAAGCAGTGACTTGAGTAGTAACTCAAGTGGAGCCAGGCTAAAACCACCTTGGACTTTGAGGAGGCTTTCCTGCCCTTGCAGGATAGCTGCTCTGTGGAAGGTGAGCAGAGCGCGCTCATTTCTGAACAAACTTGGCTGTTACTTTGCTCTAGTTCTCCCCTTTCACAAACCATCTTATCAGCAGAAGGACTTCCTCAGGTGTGTCCCTGTGAGGGACTTCCTGAGCTGTTTCAGCAGATGATAAATGAGACGTTTGTGCATCCCGGTGCCCTCTGCCTTGTCGAGCAGCAAGGGAGTCTGCGTGTCGAAGGTCTCGCTCGACGCAGAAGTCATGTGCTGTTTTCCCTGTGTCAGCACAGATCTGCCCTCTGTGTTTACAAATTCAGATTTTCCTTTCTGCAGATACTGCCCAGTAGCTGTTGAAAAGTCATGTTTTCAGCCTGCAGTCAGAAAACTGCCCTGATTTGGATAGATCACGTCCAAGGAGGGCCTAGGTAGCGTCAGGATGAATTCTATTATATTGAGCCCCGTCAACCAGTTCTTTGACTTAATTTTCTGCGTGTGTCTGCAGACATTCCTCAGGAGCGGCCCTGCAAGGAACCTGAGTGTCACTGTCCACGAAGCTGTTCAGGTCTGTGCTCTGCACACTAAGGCCGAGCTGGGAGCAAGGGAGCTGCTCCCATCGCTCCTCATGGGAGCTGGGAAAACGGGGATTGTCTGCAGGGTTCGGAGCTTCCGGAGGCAGGGAACACATCGGCCTTTGCCCGTGCGCAGCGGCAAGCGGCTCGAGAATGAGCCCAACGTGCAGCCCGACATGTCCCGTCCTGGCCGGGTTTTGCTTTGTTTCCCTGCAGATAACGTGCCTGTTTGTACACGGCGGTTGATCCAGCGAGCAGAATGCAGGACACTCCTTATCTCCCTGACATTTACCCGTGGCTGGCACAGGCTGTCCGAGCTCACAGAGGAAACACTCCTTTTATTAATGAGCCTCTTAGCCGAGTGTTTATTAACTGTGCTCTCGCACAGCCTGGTGTGAAACAACCTAGTGAGGGTTTATCCCGGTTTGGTCGTGGTGAGGTTGATGAAACCAAGCTGCAACACCTTGCAGTTACAAGCTGCTGGGCAACTTTCTTCCTTTGTCAATCACAGACAAAAAAAATTAGGTAGGAAGTGAGCGCAGACCACAGTTATAATTAAACAGGAGTAGTTTAGTGCTTTGCAGTTTCCATATGACTTGCTGGAATACCAAAATGTACTTTTCAGTGAACTTAGGGCTGAACATCAGCAGCTAGAGAGGAGCCTGTGCTTCGGGGCACAACAGCAGCCTTTGGCCATCCTCTACAGCCAAGTGTGCTGGAAGTAAATGCAAACTTTTCAAAAACGCATGAAAACACTAATGCAGATCAGCCCAGTGGTTCCTACTACGTTTTTTTTCCCCTCCTTTTACATAAGCCGCCCTTTGGGAGGGGAACATAAAGATTTCAAGTGAGAAGTACTATCAGGCTGCCAAGCCAGCAGGTAGACTCCACCTGAAGCCGTACGTCTAATCCCTTTTGACAGTTAACTGTCAGAAGCCGTGGGAGAGGGTGAACGGAGGAGGACACGGGCTGTGTCCCCGCCTGGGACGCTGGAGAAGGCCCCCAGAGCCACCTTTGTGCTCACACATGTCCCACGCGGCCCTTGACACAGACCGACCCCACACAGTCACCCGAGGGACATCACGCGCTGCCCAAAGAGCCCTGCAAAGCCTGAATAAATCTGTATAAAGGAAGGAAAAAAATAAAAAGGGAAGGAAAAGAAATAAAAAAGGGCATTTAATTACTGACAGCCTCGTGAGCAGCACTGCCAGCGCTTGCAATATTCCTGCTGGATTTCAACATTCAGCAAGGGCCAAAGTTTTGGGATGTTGCTACGATTTCCTTCCCTCAAGCAGGAGATTTCCAGCCCTTGGGATTGCACTTGCAGTCAAGAGCACGCTCAAGCCTAGGAAATGCTGGGAGAAAAAAAAAAATCCAAGGAATAGGAGCCAGTGTTGAGTGANACGATTTCCCTCCAGCAGGAGATTTCCAGCCCTCGGGATTGCACTTGCAGTCAAGAGCTCGCTCAAGCCTAGGAAATGCTGGGAGAAAAAAAAAATCCAAGGAATAGGAGCCAGTGTTGAGTGAAAACAAGCGCTCGCACGAGCTGAAGGGCTGTGTGGTGCTGAGAGGAGCGGGAATAATGACCCTTTTATCAGCGGGCTCCGGTCGTCCCTTTCGACCTTTGGTCTCTCAATGGCCTCGTTATTAACGAGCCTCAGGATTTAATCAGCTGTGGGCGCCCTGGTGCTCCGAGGCGGGTGCGCGGCCTGCATCTTCTTCCCAGCCCCCTCCCCAGTTAAAAACCACGCGGTGACGATGGCGACTGCCCTTAATCCCCGCGAGGCACCTCCGAGGGCGCCTCGTGGCCCTGGAGTCGGCGCTTAAACGGGGGGTTTTACCCGTTATTTTTACCGTTTCGGGGGCTGCCGCCAGAGCCCCCCAGCCGCGCGGCCGTTGCGCGGCCCCGCGCGCGCACGCGCGCTGCTGAGTCACGCTGGCCCAGCAGAACGGAGGGGAGGGGGCGAGGGGCGGGGCCTCGGCGGGGGGCGTGGCCGGCGCGGTGACGCAGCGCCGCGGCGGGGTGGGGAGGCTATAAAAGGCGCGGCGCGGGGCGGCGCCGCCCCAGTCGCGCCGGCGAGGCAGAGCGCAGCGGGTTCCTGCGTCAACAGTGCTTGGACGGACCCGGCCGCGCTCGCGCCCGCCTCTGCCGCCCGGCCAGCGCCATGGCAACGCCGCTCTCCCAGGTGCGCCAGAACTACCACCAGGACTGCGAGGCCGCCATCAACCGGCAGATCAACCTGGAGCTCTACGCCTCCTACGTGTACCTCAGCATGGTGAGCGGCGCCCCCCGGGGCGGCGGGAGGCCGCGAGGAGAGGCGGCCCCGCCGCCGGCGTGGGGGGCGGGGGAAGCGATTTTTGTTTTTTGTTTTTTTTCCCCGTTTTTTTGTGTGCTGCGGGTGGTGTTTATCTTGGGCTGGCCCCGCGTTGGTCGTTATCGGCCCTGCCCCTGGGGCTGGGCCGGCCGGCGCGGGAGGCCGCTTGGCGCCGCGCCCGCCCGCCCCGAGGCCGCCGTGTCTGCTCCCTCCGCGGTGCCCTGAGGCGCCGCGGGGAAGCGGCGGTTTCAGCCGCAGGGCCCTCCGCGTGCTCCAGGGACGGGTAACGCGTAGCTGAACGGGGCTCGCGTGGGTTCGCGCTGCAGCAGCCGCGGGGGAGAGCGATGCGCGGGCACCCCGCGGCCGCTGCTCTCCTGGTAGCGCCTGCTGCGGCCGCTGGGTAAATAAATAACGCGCAGCTCCCACAAAGGCCCCCATTGAGCCCTGCCCGCAGGGTCTGTGACCGACAGGAAGAAAACAAACAAGCCGTGGGCCGGCTTCTCGCTGCTACAGTTGCCTTTTTGTCTGTAAAGGGCATTATCTTGCTTGGCTCCAGTGAAATATGTGCTCAGTTGTTGTGATCTCTTCAAAGTGCCACCATTTTTCTTCACCCCCCCACAGTCTGTTTCCCCTTAAGCCCAGCAAAGCACGGGAACCTCAGCCCAGTAGTGTCTGGAGTACTTGGCCACCTTTCGCTCTCATTACGAAGCCCAAGTTGAGCTTGTGGTCGCGCTGCTAAACGCAGGCAGAGCGCGTGGGGGAATTTCCTCCTTGCAGAAGAGGAACTTGGTGGCACTGCTCACAGTTTGCTGGGTTGAGGTGTTTAAATGGCACTCACAAGAGCGGGTATTTTTTGGCCCGCTTTGGAATAAACCTCCTTATTTTTCTGCCTCCGAGGAAGGTAGGAGGCAGCACTACTGAGCTCGGCAGGCGCCGTATTGCCCTGGAGCGAGGCTCGGCCTGCTTGAGCCTGTGATTTCTCCTTCGCAGTCCTACTACTTCGACCGTGACGACGTGGCTCTGAAGAACTTCGCCAAGTACTTCCTGCACCAGTCCCACGAGGAGCGGGAGCACGCCGAGAAGCTCATGAAGCTGCAGAACCAGCGGGGCGGCCGCATCTTCCTGCAGGACATCAAGGTGAGAGCAGGAGAGTTTTGCTGCACCATTTGCCCTGCTAGGGGAACCTGGAAGGTGCTGTTTTATTTTCTTGTGAGGGACTTCTCGCCTCCTTGGTCTGGTTTGTAGAGATAATGCTCCCACTCCCATGTCACTCCCGTGCCATGAAGTGATAAGTTTCCAGTTGCTTTCTGTGCTTTTCCACCACGTTTCATGGCAGTTGCTCCTTTAGATTGCCCTTAATTAAATTATTCAGATCAGCAGAAAATAACTAATGTTCCATGGTTGTATTGTTACATGAAACTTAACTCTTCAGGGGGAAAACAGCAGTGACGTGTTTTCAGCAGAATCCTCTTGCCTACCCCAGTGTAGGCTGAAATCAGCTTGTGATGGGAGGGGAAGGCAGCAGCTCTGACTGAGCTAGAGGGATTTTTAGGGAACGTGGATAGATTTCGATGTGTGTATGGTGTGTGGGAATACCAAGCTTTCTGGAAATGCCTTCATGCCCCCAAATCACTTTTGGTGGAAGAATTTGAGCAGCAAATGCTGTGGAATCTCCAAATGCAGCCGATGGTTTCCACGAAGCGAGTTAAGCCTGGCCTGGAAGGCTTCCCCCTCCGGCCAGCCCTGTGGGTGCTCAGCAGGGTGCTCTGCTTTTAGAAACCGGATCGCGATGACTGGGAGAACGGGCTGACCGCGATGGAGTGCGCTCTGCACCTGGAGAAAAACGTGAACCAGTCGCTGCTGGAGCTGCACAAACTGGCCACGGAGAAGAACGACCCGCACGTAAGTCATTTTGCTGCCCAACAGCAGCGCGTGTGTGTCCAGGTCTTTTTAAATGCCGATTTAGCTTTCTCGTTTTGGGGCAGAAAGAGGAAAAAGCATATTAGCTCTGCACAAAAGGCTTGCTGCCGAGGGGATGAGTTTTGAATTTTAACCCAATGGATGAATGAGGTTTGGCAGTCCCTTTCCCTGAATGTGAAGCATGAAAATCTTGGAGCTCAGTGCCTAAAAACAGCATAGCTGCAAGTTTAAACAGGAAAGTTGTATCAGCAAGGCCAGATGGAGTTTTCTCCTGTATCAGGATGATGTTAGCGTGTTATCTAGTACTCTCAGAAGTGCCCTGTGTAAGATTGAGGGAGGCAGAGGCTCTTAATAGGAAAACGGGCAGGGCTCTGGTCAGCTCTGGCACTGCAGAAGCAAAGCTAGAGCCTTGTGTCTCCCAAGTACCTTTTGAAGCCTCAAAGCTGGGCTCCCTGTGCTGTCCCAGCCCTAGAGGAGCCGTTGCCACCGCTCTGGTGGGCCGAGCCGTGCTCCCTGGCCTCAACTTGGCCTCTTGTCTCCCCGCCAGCTGTGCGACTTCATTGAGACCCACTACCTGGACGAGCAGGTGAAGGCCATCAAGGAGCTGGGCGACCACGTCACCAACCTGCGCAAGATGGGGGCCCCCAAGTACGGCATGGCCGAGTACCTGTTCGACAAGCACACCCTGGGGGACAGTGACAACGAGAGCTGAGCCCTGGCGGGAGCCATCTGGGCAGCTCTGCTGCGTTACTGCCCAGCGGTGCATGTGTCCTGAGCTGGCTGGCTGGAACAGCTCCCCTGTGCTGTACCAAATAACGCCCCTCTTCCTCCTCTCGTGTTTTGTGTACCACCTTGCATCCAATAAAGTGACTTGGTTCAAGACGGCCTTTGCAGTTTCTCTTCAGGGCGAGCAGCCTGTGTTGAATGGGTTACACCCCATCCTGGTGGGGACGGTGTCTGAGACTGGGCTTGGGTGACAGTGACTATTTTAGAGAGGTCACATTTTCCTTTGCTTGCTTAGCACTATTATAAATCCTTTTGTTTTTTTTTTTTTTTCCCCTTCCTTTTTTTTCCCTCCATCCAGCAGGATCTGCAGGAGTTGCTCCCTGATGGAAGGCGCATTTAAAAGGGTTTCACAATGAAAATTGCTCCAACGAACATGAAAGGAATTGGGTTAGGTGGAACCGGCAGCAGTGCAGGAATTGGTGTGGTGGGTTGAGCTCCTAGCCTTGGAACAGGGAGGGTAGGGGGGCTTAGGGGGTTAGAAGGGATCTAAGAGGAAAGGGCCTGGGACAATTTGTCCCTTTCGTGCCTGTGAAGCAGCACAGATTCTTGTGGCTTGTTTTCTGCATGCCCCTTGGTGCACAGAAACAAAAATGAGGAAATGAAACGGCTGCGCCTCGACTTCAGCCTTGCTTTTATTAGGGGAGATTAGTCAGAACTCGGAGCTTTTACCCTGCTGCTCTCCTAGGAGCGTGCTCCCGTTGGAGCTGGTGTGGAGCTTGCAGAGGAGACCCGGGCTGGTCAGTGCAGCTGCTGGAGCAGGTACTCACTGTGCCTTGTTCTCCCTTTCAGCAACACCAGGACAATCCCTAGACCAATCCCTTAAAGCGCTGCGAGTCCACGGTGAGCGCTGCAACCCTTTCCTTTCGGGGCCTGCCTTGCCCTGGAGCAGCGTCTGCTGGCTCAGCCTGAGCCTCACGCGGAGCCTTGCGACAAAACCTTCCTACGAGGCTCCGGCGCTCCCGCTCTCCCTGCAGTGTGGATGAACAGGTATTTTCAGGGCAAAAATTGTTCTGCTTTGGTTTGCACCCGTGCTGCAGCTCCCTGAGGACCACTCTTGAGGTTCTCCTTGAGCAGAGCCCCGTTCCAGCGCTGGGTGTTGGCAATACCTCACCAAACCCGCGCGCTCTTTTGCCATAAACACGAGAGAGTTTCATGCTGCTGCCGCAACGCTGAAGTCCTGTGCCCGGTGCTGCGCCCAAGGCCGGTGGCTGTGAGGGGCTGGGGTGACCCGCTCTCCAGCCTGATGCTCTGACAGACCCACTTGGGCTGCCCTTTCCTTCTGTGAGGAGGATGAGGGCCAGTGTGGCCGGGCGCAAAGACACTGCCGTGTCGCTAACACGGCAGGTCCCTTCACAGAGGAGCGTGGCGGGGTCTCCTCCAGCGGGGCGCGTGGGGCTACTCTTCGCAGGTGCTTTCGCTGGTTTCCAGGATCACCTCCATGAGCCCCACGTAGTCGCCCTCGGCCAGGGAGATGCCGGAGTCGTTGGGGGAAGGATTCTCCGCCCTCCTTGGCTCTTTGGTGGCGGCGAGGTGAGCGCTTCCGTTCCCGTTGTCTCTTGCAACGCCCGCCACTTCTGCGGGGTGCTGCTCTGCAGCGCTGGCTGCGTCTTCTGAGCTCAGGCTGTGGGTGTCAGGGCCCAC
This sequence comes from Crypturellus undulatus, assembly GCA_013389825.1. Lineage (NCBI taxonomy): Eukaryota > Metazoa > Chordata > Aves > Tinamiformes > Tinamidae > Crypturellus > Crypturellus undulatus. Next base: position 33,171 of record VWPW01029492.1, read on the forward strand.
ATGCACTGCGTGGGACCTCTCCAGCACTGGAGACGTCAGTGGGGTGAAGGAGAAGCAGAGGGAGGTGCTGCCTCCAGGCGTTTTGTTACTGGGGGTGTGGAAGGCGCTCGAGTGCTCCGAGTTGGGGGTGGCCGCCACTGCATTCTCCAGAGTCAGCCAGGGCGGGCGGCTGCCTTTGAAGCTCTTGAGGCTCTTGAAGCTCCCCTGCTGCTCGTGGTCCGGGGAATCCGCCAGGCAGGGGAATTTAGGGCTCCCCGACGCTGTTGACTGAGCCCCCGGGCTCCCTGCGGCGGCTGCTTCTCTGCTTTTGTTGTTTGAGTTGCCCTTTTCTTCCTCTACCGTCACCGCGAGGGAGTCGGGAGCTTTGCCCCGTTCTGCCGCCGGCCACACGAACGTTTCCTTGAGGCCCGGGCCCAGCGAGCTCTGGCTCTTGTAGGTGTCGCTCGCCCTGGACGGCGAGTTGGCGACGACGTCTCGAAGGGACGTGGAGCACGCGGCGATGCTAGAGAGTGCGGGGGGCTTCTTGCGGCCCTGGCGCCTCGACGGGAAGATCATGGGGATGGAGCTGATGGGGGTCTGGGGGGCGCTGTAGAAACCAGGTCTCTCATAGAAGGGGGTCGAGATGAAGGCATCAAACTCCCTCAGTTTTCCATCCTCGCCGTCCCACTGCTCCTGGGTGCCGGCGTCTCCCCTCGGCCGGTTGGTGCCGCAAGGGCTCCCCATGGGTTTGCCCACGTCCTGGTACGGGTAATGGGAGAAGGGCGACACGGGCTCCCCGCGCCGGCGCAGCAGGTTCATCCGTGACGAGGACCTGGAGAAGGTCGGGGACTGCACGCCCAGGAGGCGGCCCAGGTGCCCCAGCAGCGGTGTGGAGTGGTTGGCCTCCTCGTTCTCCTTGATTTGCTCCAGGGGCTGGAACTCCATCTCTTCTTTCTGCATGCTGAGGACAGGCGACGGAGGCCGTCACGCGGGCGCGTGCCCTCGCTCGGCCCGCGGGTCAGCGCGGTCCCTCTCACCTGATGTCGAAGGTAGAGCCGAGGAACGATGGGCGCTTGTACTCGGCCGTGGCTGCAGTATAGGGGGGCTGCGGGTCCGGCTCGTTCCAGTACAGGTCCTTCTCCAGGAGGGGCAAATCCTGGTGCATCTCATCCACGGCCATGAGGGAGACCTGCGGCAGGAATGTCACGAGATGCACGCAGGGAAGCCGGGCGCTCCCCATGGAGATGCCGGCGCCTCCCAAACGCCCAGCCTGAAGGAAGAGGCCTCCCACCCGCTCTTTACCTGCAGGTTCCTGTCGATGAGCCAGTTGGCTTCGAAGTCGTCGTCGTCCTCCCCGAAGGGGTTGATGAGCTGCTCGGCCACCTGTGGGTGACAGCGCGCGGGAAGGGCTGTGGCGCAGGGGACATGGCCTGAACTGGGAGCCCTGCTGGCCCTCCAACACGGGGCAGGCTAAAAAGGGGCAAGTTTGGTCCAGAGCGCGGGGAGGATGGATGCACCGGCCAGGGCGAGGCGCTGGGATGCCGAGAGCGCCTTGGCACTGCGTGGAGCGCTGTGGCACCTGGCACGTTGTCTGTGGGCCAAGCAAAACACAGCTGGGCTCACTGGTGAGCACTCAGGGGTCCAGTTCCAGCTCCGGGCGCGTTTTCCTGCACTTACCTTGAGCCAGCCAGCATAGAAGAAGAACTGCAAGAAGGTAAACACGGGCACGAAGAGATCTAACTCGTGGCCGGGATAGGCCTTTGCCGGGTCCAGGAACTGCCGCCCGATGAGACACGCCAGGAAGAAGCTGTAAACGGCCACGGTGACCACCTGGGAAAGAGCCAGAGGAGCTGAGGCGCCAGCCTGTGCCCTGGCACCTCCCCGAACCGTGGTGGCCTTTGGAAAGCCTTTAATTGTGTCCCCTTCCCCAAGCCCGGGAGCTCCGAGCCCGCTCCTCATGCTGAGCGGCTTTATATTCGCCCCCATGCTTGGCCACGCTTAGGGCCCCCATGTGCTTCCTGCTTTTCTCCGGGATCATGGGACTGGAAACGTCCCTTTTTTTAAATTAAAAACAAGCGGAGACTCTGGCACGGTCCCCTGCTGCCCCAAGCAGGGTGTCTCCGAAGGCAGCGCCGCATCCCAGGGGTTGTGCGCGGGGCCCAGATGCTTCAGAAATGGGCACTGCAGTCTGGATTCCTGCAGGTTGCCGAGGTTGGACGGACCCAGCCATTTTCCCTGGATCTGCGTTCCCTTGAGGGGAATGTGCTTGGGTAGAGGGGACGGTGTGACATTACGGGAGGCGGATGCCACCAAGGGCGGCGCGGGGGGGATGGGCTCACCTGCGTGTAGACCAGGGGGACGCTGATCCAGTCGTAGCCGTAGAGCCGCCCGCACTGGCTGCGCAGGGTGTTGAGCTCCTGGCGCGGGGAAGGGGACACGTCGGGCGTCGGCACGAACCGTGCGCCCACTGCCCCGTTCCCCCCCGCATGCCCTGGGGTTGCTCCTTGCTGCCCCGAGCAGAGCTTTATCTCCTGTCCCTGTCTCCAGATGCCCCAGGGAGCCTGGATAAACTGCCCAGGGGGAAATACCTATCTCTGGGCCAACAATGTGGTTCTCTTTGCACATGAATGCAGCCTAAGCAGCCCTGTCTGACACCTGGAGATCCCTGCGGTGCCACCCAAGGAGGAGGATGAGAGGGTGGCTCACGTTGAGGATGCCCTGGAGCAGCACGCTGTCCCGAATCCTGCCCTCATTGCGCGCCTTCACCGCCAGGTTGGAAAACCACACGCACGGGATCCAAAACTTGTTGTGGGGGGAATTCAAGCTCTCGAACTTCTTGTGCTCCTCGGGCGTCATGAGGCCTAGGCGGAATTGAGGAGACAGAGAAGGGCTGGGTGTAGATGGGGATTAACCTGATGTGGAATGAAAACATCTGAACTTCTGAAGCATCCAAATGGGACCCTGCTTGGTTCCGAGAGACGTTCAGGAGGCACCGACCTGCCCTCACGACGTGCTCCATGCTGGGGAAACGCTTGTAGACGGCGGTGCTCACGGAGCGCAGGATAAGCACGCTGCACAGGTTGCTGTAGCGCACAAGCGTGCGCCGCAGGAGCCGCCCGTACTCGTCCTCGCCGTCCACATTGCATGACACCAGGTTCATGATGCGGTCGGGCCACGGGATGCTCTCGTACTGAGCCCACCAGCGCGACACCACCAACGCCACGTAGAAACCTGGAGGCATCCCGAAGGAGCGGGAGATGGAGGTGGGCACGGATGGATGGATTTGGGATCTCCCAGTGCTATTTGGTGCCTTCCACGTGCCCCCAGGCCATGGCTGCCCATCTGGACGGCCCTCACCGCATCTGCTCAGGGAATTCTCGTACCCGCAGACCTCACCCCAGCCAGGGAGCTGCCCCCTTCCCTTCCCGCATGCTCCTGGCTGGCGCTCCTCACCCAGCACGAAGGACACGGGGATGAGCTCGGCGTAGTTGTTGCAGTAGAGCGCCNACCCCAGCCGGGGAGCTGCCCCCTCCCCTCCCCTTCCCTTCCCTCACGCTCCTGGATGGCGCTCCTCACCCAGCACGAAGGACACGGGGATGAGCTCGGCGTAGTTGTTGCAGTAGAGCGCCAGCTTCTCGAACATGAGCCGCTGGCTCTCGCTCAGGATCAGCCTGGGAAGGAGAAACGGAAGCGTCAGAGCCTGCCGGCAAAGGAGCCTGCCTCCGAGGTCTGTGGATCGTCTCGTGCCGCTGTCCATCCCAGGAAAGAGGAGCGGGGGGTCCTCACCTGTAGACGAGGCTGATGGTGAAGTAGAGCGCGATGAAGATGAGGAACTCGGAGTAGAGCAGTTTGTAGATGCTGCCCCTCCACTGCAGCAGCAGCTGGGAGAAGGTGCCCAGGCGCGCGTCGGCCACGCGGTTGGTGTACGTGATGGTNCTGGCTCTCACTCAGGATCAGCCTGGGAAGGAGAAACAGGCGTCAGAGCCTGCTGGGAAGGGAGCCTGCCGCCGAGGTCCGTGGACTGTCCCGTGCCGCTGTCCATCCCAGGAAAGAGGAGCGGGGGGTCCTCACCTGTAGACGAGGCTGATGGTGAAGTAGAGCGCGATGAAGATGAGGAACTCGGAGTAGAGCAGTTTGTAGATGCTGCCCCTCCACTGCAGCAGCAGCTGGGAGAAGGTGCCCAGGCGCGCGTCGGCCACGCGGTTGGTGTACGTGATGGTCATGGTGAGGCCCGTGGGGACACGGCGACGAGGCGAGGGCTCTGTTGGCAGGAGGCGGCACGTGAGGACAAGCCCCAGAGATGCTGGGAGGAAGGAAAGAAGCAGAAAGATGGCAGTTAAAAGGGGCAGAAGGTTAATCCTCAGGGTTGCAGGCTCTGAAGTCACTTACTGCGTTTATTTTTTCCTGTTATTTTTTACTTCAGAGAGGTCGTTTCTGCAAACCTGCTGGTCAGGAAGTGCCTTTTATTGCGGGCAAATAAAGCCGAAAGGGAAGCCAAGAACCCGGGAAGAGATTCCCAGGTGCTAACCCGATGGAAGCACCTTTGGAGGCTGCATGATCCCTCTTCCAACCACATGTTGGACAATAAATCCAGCTGGGAGGAAAGAGGCACCCGAGAGCTGCTCCCCACTCCGGGAGTGACACCAGTGCCCTAACCCTGCGTAAGTAATGATTTATCACCAATTAATAACCCGACCGGCATTTGTATCCACATGAAGCTGTATAAAAGCAGGCCAGTAAGTGATGCAGGTTGGCTGTGATGCGCTTGAAGGTCTTTTCCAGCCATAATGATTCCCTGCTCCTGTGCTGCGTTGGCATTTCTCTAACACGGGCACTAATATTAATAGTCCACGGGCTCCAAGTGATGGAGGCGAAGAAGTGTTTCAGGGAGCAACTAGAATGCAGGAGCTGAGGGCAGGGGGAAACTGGGTCTAATGTGAGTATCTAGGGAAAGGCCTATGGTTTGTTGGGGACAACTCGCGTCCTTGGCCACATTGCATGGACCACGCGTGCCGCTTCCGTGCGGATTTGTGGCCAGTGCACGGGATTCGGAGGAGGGTTTAATGCTGCGCCCCGGCGATGAGAAAGGCAGGAGGAGGCTGTGTCTTCTACGCGTTGGGGCTCGGAAGCGCTGCGGGGGCCTCTTCATTGCGTAATTCACATACGGATTCGCTTTTTTTACCAAACATGGAAAACCTCGGCTCTTGTCTGGGTAAACGATGGATGTCGCCCACCTCCGCGCCGTGCTGCTCGGGCACGGGGCTATGGGGGGTTCTTCCCGGCGCTCCCTCCTTCCTTCCCTTCCTGAGGGAGCTCCCGGGGCTGCACGAGGGTGTCCCCGGGCGCCGGGGGTGGGCGAGGAGGAAGGTGCGTGAGGAGGAAGGTGCGTGAGGAGGCAGGTGCGTGAGGAGGAAGGTGCATGAGGAGGAAGGTGCATGAGGAGGAAGGTGGCACGAGGAGGAAGGTGGCGCGAGGAGGTGGCGCGAGGAGGAAGGTCTGTCCCGGCCGTGTGGGGAGCACGGCGCTGCCCTGCGCTCGGAGCGGCCGTCCGTGTCCCCGCGGGAGCCGGGCTCACGCTGCAGGAGCCCCGGGCCGTCCCGAGCGCGGTGCTTTGCCCCCACCAGGTGCGTTACCCTCGGTGCCCGTGGAGAGACGGAGCGGGAGAAGGAGCGACACGGAGGGGCCGCGCGCGCCCGTCCCGTCGCGATACTCACAGTGAGGGGCGACGGGGACGGCGGCTCGCGGGCGTCCTCGCCGGGGCCCCTGTGGCCCTCGTGCCGGCCCTCACGGATTGGAGCCGACGGGCGCTAAGGAGGCTGAACCCCACTCGGGCGCTGCGGCCGGTCACTTGATGCCATAATCCTCCGCCGCCACAAAAGAGGCTCTGTTGTCTTTCGCCCCGTTCCCGTCTAATCTCCGGGTGTTTATAGAGGCGGCCGCGCGAGGGGGAGGCTCCGCGGCCGCGGCGAACTCCTGGCACGGCCGCGGCGGCTGCCAGAAACGAGGCATTTCCCGCTAATTCCTTCCTGTTTGGGCCCTCGCTGTGGGTCACGGTCTCCCGGGAGCTCCGGGGGATTAAGCGGGGCTGGAATTTTCCACAAATGCTACAGAATCGGGTCCCCCGTGGGGGCCGCGTGGCCGCTCTTCCCGGCGCGCTCCCAGCTCCGCGGATCCGTGCGAGCCCCCCTGTTCCATGGTCTCCTTTGGGAACACCCAGAGCTCTGCCCAGGTCTCTGGAGGGTTCCCCACCTCCCTCCCTGTCCCTGGCAAACAGGACTGAAGTGTTTGGAATTCTAAGTCGTTCCTCATCCGTAACCACCTCTCTCTTCCTCATCCAGTGCAGGATCCTTCTTCTCTCAAGACCCCTGTTTGGAGCTTTCCCTTCCACGAACCTTGGACGCGACGTCCCTTCCCACCAGTTTGGCCTCTCTCGGCTCTGCCACGGTGCCCGTGTGGGCACCCCCAGCTCCCGCGTCCTCCATCCCTTCCCCGTCCCCTCCTTTGGGAATCTGCCCCCGAAGGGACGATCGGGGATGGCGCCGGCTCCTCCGTGGTGGTGCCAGCGGCCGCGGCGGCTCTCGGGCGGGAGCACTTGGTGTTCACCATCATCATCCTCCTCCTCGTCGGGGCTCGATGTTTCCCAGCTGGGAGGACGGGACCTTCCGCTGCTTCCTTATCCAGCACCTGCCTGATGCGGAGCCCGTGGAAAGCCCTGGGAATTGCGTGGTCTGCGTGGGGGACGCGTGCGCGGATCCGAGGAGGGACACGTTGCGGCACTGCGACATCCCCCACGCTTTAGGCAAGGAAGGGGATAACTGCAAGGGAACCTGGGCCTTCTGAGAGACCTTCCAGCATGGACCTGCTGCCCTCGGGGCTGCCCGGAGCCCCCGCGATGGGACGAGGTGCCGGAGGCGACGCTCCCGTGGCGGGAGATAGCGGCAGAGCCCCGCGCTCCGGGTGTGCGGGAGCCGATAGCGCCGGCCCTGCCACCCGGGCCCTTATCGGGGGTGATGGGTGGCGCGCGCGGCCCTGCCAATCTCGGCCTGGGGAGAGCCAGGGCCGCTCCGGTCTGCGGGAAGCGCAGGGAGGACCCAGGGAACGGCAACCTCGGCCCCGCGAGAAGGCCGTGGGGCGGCTCCCCCCGGGCGCCGTCCCGGGGCACGCGGAGGGGGACGATCCCCATTGCCGGGAAGGCCGGAGGGGCCGGGGCGCTCCGCCTGGAGAAGGGGAGCTCCACGGGGGTCCCTTATCAGCGGCCACAAGGGAGGGAGGCTGCAAGGGGGATGCGGCCGGTCTCTTATCGGCGGTGCCCAGCGCTAGGGCGAGCGGCAACTGGAGCACAAGAAGCTCCCTGTGAACACGAGCAAAAAAAAAAAAAAAAGCAAAATAAAACTTATTTCTTAATAAGATTTATTAACGTGCGCGCGGGAGCTGCGCACGCGCGGCCGTTGGAGCGGGCCGGGGTCACGTGTCCGCCCGGGGCGGGCGCGTCCTTCAGGCGGCGCCGCGGGGCCGCCTAGGGCGAGCGGCAACTGGAGCACAAGAAGCTCCCTGTGAACACGAGCAAAAAAAAAAAAAAAAGCAAAATAAAACTTATTTCTTAATAAGATTTATTAACGTGCGCGCGGGAGCTGCGCACGCGCGGCCGTTGGAGCGGGCCGGGGTCACGTGTCCGCCCGGGGCGGGCGCGTCCTTCAGGCGGCGCCGCGGGGCCGCGACGGCGGCTGCGGGNGTCCGGGGCGCCGCTAACGGGGCAGCGGGGGCGGCACCGGCGGCTTGGGCGGCCTGAGGGAGGCGCCCGCGGCCGTTTCGGCGCCCGTTTCTCCCCGTTTCGCTCTACTCGTCGCCCGTTTCGCCCTTCTCGCCGCCCGTTTCTCCCCGTTTCGCCCTTCTCGCCGCCCGTTTCCCTGCTCGTTTCGCCCCCCCTCGCCAGCCGTTTCGCCGTTAACGCCTCGTGCGCGGTGCCCCGCGCTCCTCTCGGGCCCCTCCGGCTGCGCGGGGGGCTGCGGGACACGAAGCTCGGAGCGCGGCGGCAGAGCCGAGCACATCTGGGCGCACGTACGTGTCATCGCGTGCGCCCGAGAGTCCCTACATCCGTATATACGTTCTCTCCATAGCGGTTTTCAGGCTGGAGACGACGCGCCACGTCCCGCCGAGCGGGAAGCGTTCCCGGGAAGTTCATCCAGCGGCGTCGGAGCTGACCGTGGCCACGAATAACCCCCCAAAACGGCCCTGGGGCAGCGGGGTTTATCCCGGAGAGCCCCCCGGGCCGCCCGTACAGGAAGCAGCCCCGTCCGGTCAGCGTTAGAGGAAGCATGTGGGGCCCGCTGGAAAAAAGTGCGGATCCTGCACATTTTTTTGCCTTTTCTACAGAATCCAACTTTAGTTGTTTTTTTTTTTTAAATACGCATGTATATATTTTTTTTCAAGCTTGCATTTTTCTGTGCGTGTGGCAGGGACTTCCCTGTGAGGAGCCCCACGAAGGAAGGTGCTGGGAAGAGCTCGGCCTTTGGTCCCCGCAGGGGTTTGCTTCAAAGCGCCGGCCGGGGGGACAGCGCGGACAGGGGCTCTGCAGAGCAGGAGGCAGCGAGCGGGGGGATTTTATTTGCACAGAGCATTGCACATTGACAATACTCTGTGTGGGTATATACATATATATATATATATATATATTTTTTTTCCTTCAGGAGAGGTTTCTAGGTCTCCTGGCATTACAGAGGCAGCGTGGGTGGGGCTGTTCCCTTCCTCCGTGACCTCCAGTTTTCCTGGGTAGCACATGGAGTTGAGCTAGAGACTTGCCTCCCAAGACAGACCTCTTTTGCCCAAGTTGGAGAGCCTTAAAGAAACAATATGTATATATATATTTTCTTCCTGTTAGATACAGAGGCAGACTGGCCGTCTCGGTAGCTTAGCCAACTGCTGAAATGCTCGTTTTGTGTAGCTCTGCCTTTTTCCCTTGCTCTTTGGCCTTGCTTTTCTAGTTACTTTTTACCAGATCGGGTTTGAATTTAGCTTTTCCCCCATCCTTTTTTTTTTTTCCCCCCTCCTTTCTTTTCCTCGTGGAAGCTGGAAATGCTGAGCCTGGAGAAGGTTTTTACTACATCGTCTGGGAACAGGTTTAGCTCTGGAACACTTCTGGCTTGGTGGTGAGGGTGAATCGGCCTCATTTGACCATCTCATTCCTACCACTGGTTTCACTTCTTTCCTTTGCATCATTCTCCTGCTTAATCCCTCTCTTCCCTTAGTGTTTGGACCCTTTGGGCTCCTCCTTATGCCGTGGTCACTGCTCAGGTAAGTGATGCACATTAGCTGACCTGTGTCCCCAACAGACACGTAACGTTTTGCTGTGCTGCTTCCCCCCAGCCAGGCCTGTTTGGAGGAAGACGGCCAGAAGACCCCAGCTGTGGCACCCTGGCAGTCCCTAATGCCGTCCAAAGGCAGCAAGGAGGAACCGGAGCGTCCGGAGCCAGGTGGAGATGAGAGCCAGTCCACGGAGCAGCTCGATGTGTCCCGGCTGCGCAGCTCCTCGGTGGAGATCCGTGAAAAGGGCTCCGAGTTCCTGAAGGAAGAGCTGCACAGAGCGCAAAAGGTCAAGGCAGGGTTTGTGGGAACACTCCGGGTGGAGGTGCAGACGGGAGTGGTGGATCCCGCTTGGAGGGGAGGAAGGGGCTAAGCGCGAGTGCCATGGGCTGGAGCGGTGGAGCGGGTGGTAGAGGAGACTCAGTGCTTTGGAGCAGGGCATCAGCTGTGGGGCCGGCCCGAAGCCTCTGTGCCAGCACCCAAAGCTGGAAACCTGCTGCAGGGGCAGCTGAGATGCCAAAAGCAACTGCAGGCGGTGCTGGCTGTGCAGCCTTCTTGCTAGTGGCAATTCCAGCGATTCCAGGCAGAAAAAGTGACCGCAGTGCACGGAGAGGTGCCTCTGGGGACAGTGGATGTGGTCCAGAGCCCTGGGAGACTGGAGTCTTGGGCTGTGGTGGGGAGGAAGGGTGTGAGGAGCAAGTGGTGGGGCAGGCGTTCAGGGTCCTCACGCATCCTTCCCCTTAACAGGAGCTCAAGCTGAAGGACAAAGAATGTGAGAGACTGTCCAAAGTCAGAGAACAGCTGGAACAGGAGCTGGAAGAGTTAACAGCTAGTTTGTTTGAGGTACTGCCCTCTTTCTCTTCCCATCATTTCTTAATCCAAGCTCCCCTCCATCCCCTCCGAGACACTCTTTGCCTGCCTTCCAGCCACGCTGTTTCCTCCTTCCCCCTTTTCCTTCCTGCTTGGAGCAGTGGAGCTGGGCAGCTCTAATATCTAGCAGTGACTGGGCAGTGAGGAAGGCAAGAGCCCAGCCCGCATCCCCGCAGTGCGCACAGCCTTTGCCATTGCATCCTTGCGCGAGGGCCCTGAGGGCATCCCCCTTCCTGGAGATTTTTAAGCCGAGTCTCTCCTGTTTGGCCCTGGCCTGAGCTACCGCTCGTGCCGTTTCCTGACCACGGCTGTGCTGCGAGGAGTGCGGTGTGACAAGGCAGCGAGGAGCTAGGATGCAGAGCCACAAGTTTGCATCAGGACTGGGGCCAGGGAGAGCAGTGGGGGTCGGGTGCTCTCCCGTGATCGCCCGGCAAGTCTGTAGTGACAAGGCAGGTCCGAGATGGAGGGAGGAGAGCGGGTGCGGATGTTGCCGCTGCAGGGCTGTGACGTTGCGCAGGTCAGGGCCAGCAGCAAGGCCTCGGGTCCCGGCGTGGGAGGAAGGACAAGCTCCTGCTTCCTTCACAACAACTCTTATCAGCAAAGAAGGTGACCTTGGGCTTGGCCAGCTCAGCTCTTAGCGGAGCGGGGGGGATGTTCTGGGCCCTGGTGCCGGTGGTGGCGCCGTTCGCCTCCCTGCCCACGCTGCCCAGGCAGCTCTGCCCGCTGCAGCCCTGATGCGCAGACTAACCCTCTCTCTGGTGCAGGAGGCGCACAAGATGGTGAGAGAAGCGAACACCAAGCAGGCGGCATCGGAGAAACAGCTGAGGGAAGCCCGGGGGAAGGTGAGAACTGCGCTCTCTGCGGCTTGGTCTCTGTGCTAGGCTCTTTTCTTTGCTCCTCTGCGTGCGGGAGGATCCCTGGAAGAGTGACCTGCTGCTGTTGAATTGCCACAGTGACGGGGGTGCAGGGAACTGGGGACTGGGAATTTCTTCGCTAAGCTACATCACGGGACTGCTGAACTGGTTCTTTCTTGAGGACAAAGGAAAATTGCTTCTGGGCTGTTGGGTCCCTGAGGCAAAAGGTGCCCTGACTGTAGAGGAGGTGAGGGAAGAATGTCCGAATGTTGTCATTCCTCTAGCTAATTCCTCTGGGAGATGGAGAGTGTTTGGGGGAACAGGAAGAAGGCTTCATGTCTGGGTAGCTGGTGAAGCCCCTGCAGGGCTCCCTTTGGCTTTGGTGTTTGGTGGAGAACCTCAAGGCCGCGGCCTCTTGCCTTGTCTCCTCAGATTGACATGCTGCAGGCCGAGGTGACAGCTTTGAAGACTCTGGTGATCACGTCCACACCTTCCTCCCCGAACTGGGAGCTGCACCCGCAGCTGCAGGGTCCCGCCAAGGCCGTCTTCAGGAAAGGGCACGGCCGAAACAAGAGCACGAGCAGCACCGTGGTCACGGCCGCCAGCCAGAGCGCGGCCCCGGGGCCCGTCAGCCCGGAGTGCAAGGAGGTGGGTGAGGACGAGGGGCTCTGCCAGCCTTGGCTGCTGTCGCTGCCTTGCTCCCGAGACTGGGGTTGCTGTGGGTCTTTCTGGGAAGCTCTGTGGTTTCAGCATTGGGAGAAACTGCATTAGTAGCAGCATGGGTTGTTCGTTGAATTGTGCTGAGCCAGGTCCTGGGACGGGGGGTTCATTTCTGCGGAGACTTCCCCTTCTGGGAACAGCATTTGAGGCTGCATCGGGACAACTGCTAGAGGAAGCAGCGTGCGGATCCGCAGAGGGCACGGACGGATGCAGGAGCTGCTGAGGAGGAAGCTGATTTTCTGCCTCCTCTTGACAGTCAAAAACGCTGCCTGCTCTGACCTGCTGGGCTTTGGCTCCCTCTTTCTGCCTAGTGTGTTTGAAGGGCAGGCAGTAAGGCTCCTCCATGGACATCTGGTCCGTGTCCTGTTTATTTTGGGGCATGTTGCTCCTCTTCCTGCAGTTATTCCTTGTTATTGGAGCTAGTTGCTCTGTCCTGACACAGCAGAAAGAAACCCGAGGGGAAAATCACAGCTGCAAAGGGAAGAGTCCAGATGGGCTGGAAGTAGGAATCCAATACATAGCCAAAAGCTGCTTGTATGGGGCAGGAAGAAAAGTTCTTAATCTTTAGGTCCTGTGACCTCTCCGCTGCTAACGATTCCTTCGGTCAGGACTGAGGTGCTCCAGATTAGGGACCCCAGTCTTAGGTTATGTTTTAAGCATGAGTGTGGCTCTTTAAACTTACTAACTTTGTCTCATTCCTTGCTGGCTTGTGTGCTAGGTGATAAAGGGAGCCTGACATTTGGGGCGTAAGCGCTCGCTGCCTTGTCGGCAAACCCGTGCCTTAAACTGAGCCTAAAAATGGCAGAACCCGTTCCCTTCGCCTCGAGCCGAAGTCCAGCTTGTGTTCCTTGTGCTCTTTCTAACCTCTCTCTCTCGTGTGTCTCTTGCTCCTTTCCTTGGTGCTGCAAGCCGGGGGTGCCCGCGCTGCTCTCCGTGCTGCTCTGCGTGCTCCCCGGGACGATGCTCCAGCTCCCCTGGGAGCCAACCCAGCCGCCTTCAGCGGCAGCCTCTTCCTCAGCCTCGCGGCAGGTAACGCTTGGGCAAAGCGCCGGCACCAGCACCTCCCTCTCATGCAGCTCTTCAGGTCTCGCTTTTTTATGCCAAACCTTCATTGTTTTGTTTCATTTTCCGTTTGTTTCTCAAATTGTTTTTCCATCTTGGGGCTCTGTAGCTGTCTCCCGGCACCGGGTGAGCAGCCTCCATGGCACAGAGCGAGTGCGGTGGCACTCGCGCCTTTCTCGGCTTTCTTCACTTGTTCTCCATGTTGCTTAGCAGTTTTTTTTTTCCTCATTTTGGCAGCTTTAATGGGATTTGCAGGCTTTTTTAAGGAGCTGCTCTGTCGGTCAGGTTGGTGGTGGGGTGAAATTCCAGGTGCCGGGGAGTCTCCAGCCAGCTGGGAATGCAGGATGGAGGAAGCAGCCTTCCTGCTGGCTCGGGAGAGTTCTGTCTGCTTGAGAGCCCATCCGTAAAGGGAATGAGTCTGGATCTAGTCCTGCTCTTTGGACCTGGCATCCTGTGCTCTGCCAGCCCACATGGCTGCCCGGTGCTCCCGTTACTTCTGCGAATCCCCAAACACTCTCTGCCTCCAACCGAGCTTTCTCCTCTCGCCCTTCTTGCACGCTTGCTGCAGGTCGACTCCGTTTTATTTGCTGAGTTCCAGGCCTGGAAGGAATCTCCAACTCTGGATAAATCCTGCTCCTTCTTGGAGAGAATTTACCGAGAAGACGTAGGACCGTGTCTGGACTTCACTAAGCAAGAGGTGAGTGCCGGAAAAGTCCGAGCAAAACCCCAGAGTTGGGCAGCACCCAAGCTGTGCCCTCTCCGGAGGGCGCGTGCGCAGCCACTTCTCTCTGCTGCAGCTCTCGGAGCTGGTGCGAGCGGCCGTGGAGCAGAACACACTCACCATCGAGCCCGTTGCTTCGCAGACGCAGCCGGTGGCGAAGGTGGCTGCCCCAGAGTGCGGTGGGCCCAAGTAAGGAGCCTTTCTTATGTTCCCCTTTTCCTTCTCTCCGTGCCGCTCTTTTTGCCCCTCCGCGTGAGGTTTGGGCAGGCCGTAGAGCCAGGGGAGCTGAAAAGCTACCAGAGCTCAGCCAACTGTCATCTCTCAACTCCACGTTGCTCTCTGTGCGTTTATCAGAGACCTGTGCTGAGAACAACCCATCCTGTGTTTATTCCCGTCGGTTTCCTCCTCCTTATTATTTTTTTTGTCTCTTCGCAGTGGGTTCTGGTCACAAATTGTAACGTAAGTGAAGTTCTTTTTTTTGTTTGATGGTTAGTGAGCAAAGATCTCAGATCCTTTAACAGGTTACTAACTTAGTGGGGCTTAGCAGCTTTGAGAGCAGCCTTGAACTAACCCACGTTCTTAATGCTGTTTGTTTAGCCACCTGGTGAGGTGGCAATAAATAGCCCCAAAGACCTTGGTGTTCAGATGCAATACGCTGTTTTTTGTTACCTTTTTGTCACCTTCATCATCTTGTGCAATTTCCTTCAACCATTCACACGAGAACAGGGCCACCCTGTGCTGGTCTCCGTGGGCTCTGAGCCTCCTTGGAAATACTTCTCTTGTATTAGTGGTGAGAAAGGCTGGCACAAAACAGCATAAAACTGCTCATTTTAAAATCTTTCTTTTAAAGTTTCCATCTTACACTTGCCAGGTGAACAGAAAAGCAGCAGAAAGGCAGCAGGTTCAGATGGATTTCAGGGCCCTGCTTGTGATGGGGCCTCAATCTGCTAAAATGCTGGAGTTCCCTGTCCTGAGACCACTTTGCATCCCCTGGCAGCACGTTTGCAACTCGGCCGGGAAGCAGAGACCCTTGGGCAGAAGCTCCTGCAAAAACCCTACTTGAAATTGAGGAGATCCGGAGCTCAGATGATGATTATAGCTGCTTCATGCTGACTTCTGTCGTGTTTTCTGCGGGTCTGTCATAGGCTGCCTGCCAGGGGAAACCTACTCGCACAGTTTACTTGGGCATGGAATAGCTCATGGCAGCAAATATTTAGTCTAAGGCCTCCTAAAGCTGCTATTTCTGGATGCTTGAGAGGAGCGAAAGGTTTTTCTCAAGCCCTTAGCCCTGTTTTTCACTTCTGGAAGCTGCTGACGCAGGTCTGGTTTCTGAGCTCCTCTTCTCATCTCTTTTTGGGGATTTTCTTGAGCCAAGAGTTGCCGCGGGCTAATGGGGTGTTTTGCTTTCCCGCAGGAAGTGCGCTCTGAGCGGCCTCCCCAGGACTTGCAAGCACCGGATCACGCTGGGGGATTCCGGGAATTACTACTACATTTCGCCATCCTGCAGGGCCAGGGTGAGTCTTTCACCTTCGCGGGCTGCCTTGGCCTCAAAATCCCTTCCAGATCCCACGAAGAGCCAGAGCTCTTGCCCACTTCCTCCTGGGTGGTGCAATAGCGTGGGCTGAGATTGTAAAAGGCCCAAATTGTTACGTTTTACCAGCTTTTGTCTTTTCTCTTCTCCTCTGACAATATGTGGTGTTATTTGCAAGGCACTTGAATGTATTGAGAGATGGTTTTGCTAGCTCCTGTGGCTGCCCCCTCGTCAGACCAGGCAGTTCTGAGGCTGATTCTTGGTTTTTCTCCCTTTTCCCTCTCGCAGATCACGGCTGCGTGCAACTTCTTCACGTATATCCGCTATATCCAGCAGGGCTTGGTGAGGCAGGATGGTAAGAGGGGGATAATACGGGCTGTGTGTGGCGGGGATGCCCTCTGTGGGCCATGGAAAGGGGACAAGGGGTGTCCCCTCTGCCTGCATCCTTGAGATGCCAGCAGAGAGGTCAATGAGTGGGATGGAGGGAGCACCCCCTTCTTTGCCCAGCACCTTGCTGGGAGCTTTGCCCCGGGCTTGAGCTGCTCAAGGAGTGACCAGATGTTCCCTGTGTTGTGTGTCTGCATCCCCAACTCGTGCACGAGTTTGAGCCAGGCCAAAACTGTGACCCGGCCTGAGGTGCTGTCGGGCTGCGTGTTGCTGACTGTGTTTTTGTTTCTCGTTTTCTCCTCCTCCCGTCCCACGCCGTCGCTTTGCAGTGGAGCTGATGTACTGGGAGGTCATGCGGCTCCGGAGGGAGATGTCTCTAGCCAAACTGGGCTTTTTTCCCAGCGAGATGTAAGCCGAGGGCCGAGTGTGGAAGGAAGGCGCTCCCGGATGCACGCTGCCACCCGTGCTTCGCTGGACGGATGCTGTGGACCTGCTTCCTTCCTCCCGTCGCTCCCTCTGTCCTGCGCTGATCACGGAGCAAGAAGCACAAGCTCCTGCTTGGACTGTCCCGCTTCTCCAGCCGGGCCTGGAAGGCAGCCCCGCGCTGCCCTCGCAGCCGGGCCGGTCCTGGCTGCCCTGGGGGCAGCCATCCATGAACTTGCCCCTGTGGACTCTCCTTTACGAGCCCGTCCGCCGTTTTTAAAGTTTTGTTTTTATATGCAGCCCGCTTTGGCGTAGCCTGAGCATTGGGACAGATGCTGGCTGTCTGTCCCCCCTGTCCTCGGGGCGCGGGGTCCTGTTGCCCAGCTGCGCACCCAGCCCCTGCTCATCCGGTGCTCTACTGCCCTGCAATGCCAGCAGCAACAATAATCCCATGGAGAGCTGCAAGCCGCCTGCTTCCAAGTGCTTCCTTGCTCCTTTTAAGGAGCCCTCGAGAGAAGCCGCCTGCTAGCCGAGTCACAAAGAGGGTTTTGTTCCCCTTCTGAGCTTGCCGTTTGGGCGGCCGGAGCCGTGCCCCTGGGGCCCTCTGCACGAGAACACGGGTAGGAAGAAGGTGGAAGTCGCAGCTGGCCGCTGTGCCTGGGCCAGGGTGTTTCCTGAGGACCTAGAGAATCTGCTGCAGCTGTCGCAGGCATCGCAGGTCTGCGTAGGGGTTGCCCCATGCTGCTCTTAGATGCAAATCTCTGCAATGGGAAAGTGTTTCTGGGCTCTCCCTCCTTGGAGGGTTGTGTTGGGCCCTCCCCACTGACCCAGTGGAAACCGTGGTCCCGGGCCAGGTTGTTTCCTGCCTCCGCAGGGTGCCGTGTACAACATGGGCCCTGTTGCGACCCAGAGATTTCCTCCCTAAGAGCAGGCCTGGAGATTCCTCTCTGTGGGCAAACACAGCCTTTTGCAGGCTGCTGTCCCCAGGGGGGAAGTTCGAGACATTTTTGCATCCTCAGCTCCACTGAATTCCCTCAGCTCCTGGGGGGATGGTGTAGTCGGAACTTCCTATCTTTGGTGGAAGAAAAACGGAGCTGCTGTACCAGGGAGGAATAGATGGGGAAAGAGCAAGTTTTGCGTTTGGGAGTTCACAGCGGACCTGGGAACACAGTGGGAGACCCTTGTGAGCGCAGGTTTTCCTCTCCCAGAGCAGGGACTTGCTGCACGGTGCAGAGTTGCTCCTCAGGGAACTCCTCTCCTTATAGCCATGCTGGCACTTGCCGAGGGTGAGTAGTCGCTGGAAACACGAGCTGGCATCCCCGGAGCCCAGAGAGCACCTTGCTGCAAACGCATCCTGCGTAGAAATCCAGCTCCGAAGGGGCTGGAAGGCAGAGCGGGGGCTGCCGTCCTCGTGCTGCTTCGGCCTCGCTCGTGGCCGAGTGCCTTTGCCGTAGCTGGTAAGCGCGTGTGCCTGCTACTCTGCTCCAAAGAAGCAAGTTTTTAAGGTGGGGAGTAACAGTGTGGAGAAAACATCCCTGGTGGAGAGTTGGGTCTTAACCTGCACAAGCTGGTCATAAACCTGCACTTTGTTCTTGCTGTTTTCTTTGGATTTGTGGCAATTTGACATCAGCTGTTCAAGAGCTGGGGGGGGAAATAGAAATATCCTCCCCAGCTGCAGACTTTGGCTCGAGTAGACTCCATTCACCTTAGTTTTCCCTTGCATCTGCTCCCCTGGATCTCGGGATGCCCACGTGCTCCCAGCGCCGTTGCAAGTGTTGTGGGAGGGAGGTGGTCTCTGTTGGAGATATTTTGGGTTGTGGGATCGCCCGCCGTGCCACTTTGTAAAAGCACTTTGGGATGAAAGGAGTTGGAGAAACACGTTTCAGGTGGCCTTACGTTTGGAAGCACATCCTACAGGACAACTTGCCAATTCCAAGCCACTCTGCCACCAGCGGGATGGTCACACCGTGCTCTTTGTTAAAGGAAAATAAACGTTTGCCGTTAACCCCCCTGAGGTCCTGGTTGCATCTGGGGGGTCGGATGGGTCTGTGGTCAGAGCAGGGTTGCAGGAGGCCCTGCGGGGTGGGGAGAAGGCTCTGTCTGAGGCAGATGCAGCAGTTGGATCTTCGCTCTGGTTTGGAAGCTGTAACCTTGTAAGCAGAGGAGGCACCTTCATCCCCAGCCACTCTTGGCAGTCCCTAAACCTTGTGAGCAGGACCCCAGGGCAGCAGAATGCTCCTGAGCCCCCTTCCTGGCTGGATGCAGAGCAGCTCCCGAGGTTTCCCCAGAGGAAAAGGAGGTTTTCCCGGGGTTCTGGACTTGCTCTCCCGCGGGGCCGTGCCGAAACCGCTGGATCCGCGCGCGGAGTCGCGCTCCCGCCGCCGGGCAGCCACAAGAGGGCACAGGGGGATCAGGCAGACGGGCCCGGCCCGCGCCAGCCCGGTCTAGGCGGGCAGAGGGAAAAGAAAAACCTGGAATCGTTATGGTCAGAAAAGGCCTTCAGCATCAGCGAGTCCCACTGCAAACCCGTGGCCACTCTCCCTGCTAAACCCTATCCCCAACGCAGCCTTGGGCATCTCCTCCAGCTCCTCTTTGGGCTCCGGGAGGGCGTCCCATCCACCGAGTTGTTCTCTGCGAGCTCGTGGCGGGTTTATCCCCATGGTCTGGTTTTCTTCTTGTGAAAATCTCCCTGCATCGTGACCTGTTGCCCCATCCGTGCATTTTGGTGACTCCTGAGGACCCCTTGTCCCGTCACACGTGCTTATTCCCACTCTGGCACTCGTGTTCCCGAGCTGTCTTCCAGCACAGGAATGTGTTTCCCTAGTGCATTTTCCGTGTTTTGATTTAACCTTGCCATGTTGCACTCAGTGCTGTGCACAACCAAGTGCGTTAATACACATATAAGTGCAGAATCCAGCTGATTTTAAGGAAAAAATGGGATAAATGGCTGCTCGTGGGATTTTTCCAGGACTGCTGGTCGTGTCCTTCACCCTGCCCTCGAGCTGCTGAGGCTATGAATCAGGCTGTCCTTGCGCGGCAGGTCAGGCTGTCCCCAAACGCGGGGAGAAAAGGATGTTTCTGGGAATCGATAAATGCAAGATTTGTGTTCGGCTGCATTTATTTTGGGCATGGACAAGGAGAAGGGAGGGGGGCAACGAGATAGCCTTAAAATTCCCCCAAAAAGTGACCTGTTTCAAAGCTTTCAATGCGACTGCTTAACCCTCCCTTAGGCCAAGCGTAGCGAAACAGCAGGGATAACTGCAGAGTATCTCATGCTGTATAAACAGTGAGGAAACGCCATTTATTTGGGAAATTCGGGCAGCGTAGCCCTTATTGGGAAGCACTTGCCATCCTGGCCCGCTCCTGAGCTTCCACGTGGCACCAGGGCCAAGGCCCTGAGCTCCTTATAGGAGCGATCCGTGTGGTGCCACTGCTGCCAGGAGCCAAGAGGTCACCTCTCCTATGGACCGTGTCAATATTCCCCTGTTTGGATGAGGGCTATCGGGCTGATAAGCGCCTTAACGCTGACTCTACCAGACCTGGGAACACGGCCGGACTTTGCACCGGATTCCACTGAACGGGCCCCCGGGGGGGTAATCCCCCCACTGGCACATGAGCGTTTGGATGGCGAGTCCCGCGGTGATGCCCTTGGCGCTCTGGTGGCCCCGCGCTCGCACACCTGCTCCGACGGGCTGCCAAGTGGCTGCTTGCCAGGGGACAACGAGGGCCTCTTTGGAAGGGTCGATGGGGACAGCTGGGCCCAGGCCAGGGTGAGTAACTGGCCACATTTGTGCCCATGGGAGCTTGGTGGAGCAGCAGATTTTGCATCTTCTGCTCAGCAAGGAGAGAGATATGTTCAACAGGACCAACACCCCTGTACTTACTAACTGGGTATTCCGTGGGTGCCTGCTTTGATCCCAACATCCCAGACATTGGAATCGTGTCTAGTTGTGGGCAGGATGCGTGGGAAAGCGGGATGGAGCAGCGCTCATGGAGGTGCCTTGGCTCGGGAGCCATCATTAGCGCTGTGGAGCGGCAGCGAAAGAACATTCGATACCGGAGGCTTCATTCATGTTCCCTGTTTGTGCCCGTTGTTTTTCCGGCGCCGTTGGCGGTCTTCTCGCAGACACATAAGCCGTAGCGGCTCAAGAACGGCTCTTCCCGTCCTTAAGCGTCCCGGCTCCTTGTGCTAATTCTTTGTTAATCACCTTAGCGTCGCTCCGAGCTGCCTCCTGCCCTCGGACATCCAGGTCAACCACGTCTGGAAGCGCCGCTTGCTCCCCTGGCATCATAACCACAGCTGGGCCTGGAGGAGGTGGCTTATCCGTTGCCTCTGATGCCCTTCCAGTTTGTCAGGCCGGTAAGCGAACATCATGTGCCAAAAGTGATAAGGACCAGTCCAAATTTCGGTCAAGCTGCTGATACTGCAGCGGGGATGGCAAATATTAGTTCATCAAGAGCTGCAGAATCGTCTAGGGGGGCCATGAGCGGGTGATAAGAGCGCATTGGACAGGCGAGCAGTTGGCAGAACCTGATGAGCCTCACAAATTGGGTTTGCCTGAACGGTCCTCGTCGTCTTTGAGCGCTGACTGAGGGGGACATAAGGGTAAAATGATCCCTCCACCTAAATATGCCCATGTGCCACTAAAATCATGATCTGTGCGTGTTTGGGAGGAGGAGAAAGGCCTCATGGTTTAATTAGTCATGTAGTTTATCTTTCAAGTCCTCTATTCTACCCTGGGTTTAGTGATATTTCACTCTTGATGTGCAAAGGGATTCCTGGTGGGCAGAGCTTCCCCTTCCCTCCAAGTTTTCCAGAGAGATGGAGCCTAGAAAGGACCCTGTTGTAGGAACAAACCTAAGGGAGAAAAAGGGATCTATTCCATGAGGAGACGGCCGGGAGCAGAGCGGTAACGCTGCTGCTGTAATGTGAGCCTGGGATTAAGTTATGGGGTAAAATCCTCCTTTGCAGCAGATGGTTCTTTTATTTCCCACTGCAAGTATCAGCAGATCGCAGGAAAATTCAAGTTTAAAATTTAAGCCCTCCCGCAGGGCTAAGTTTGAGTTAGGACGGAGTGGTCAGGGCCTCAGGCAGCTGCATTTTGTGAAATCCAGAAGTTAATTCCCCTGGTGTCAGCAGGAGGGTCATGAGCTTCTCTGGTATAAAAAAATCTGTCTTTATATGTGCAAAATATTTCAGTGCGTCCCTTCCCTTGACGACTGTCCAGACTTCTGCTTGGTGCTTCCAGAAACGGCGCGGGAAGGAAATTGCCCCTTAGAAAAGGAAATTGCCCCTTCCCTCCCTTTCCCTTTCTGCACGGTTCATGCACGTGACAGGCGGCAGAGGGATTATATAACATCCCCAATTGCTCTTTATTTCTGACTCATACCTTAATGGACTAGAAAAAAAAGGAAAAGCTGTTACACCTATTGCTGCTTTTTTTCTTTTCTTTCCCCCTTCCTTTCTCTTTCATTGACTGGGATCAACAGCAGAGCCTTGTCCTTACGGTACCTCCAGGCATCAGTGAATCATGAAGGTTGGACACACCTAATGACCCCAGCTCCTGCCTCGTGTGGGTCACGGGGACCATGAAGAAGATCCTAGAGGAGAAATTGCAACGTGCTTCCCCCTGCGTTGGTTGCATTGCTGCTCACCACCCAGATTAGAGCGGATCTGACAGCTAATTGAGGGCAATTAAACGAGCCGGGTGAGTCAACCCGCTGCTCCCCTTTGGGCTGGGATTTGCTCAATCCTGAGCAATTATTTTGACTAATCTTCTCATTGAATACAAATTCAGCACCTGGCCAATGAACTGCACCCAACTGGGTGAAGAGCAAGGCCTTGGGCAAGGCTTGTGCTGCCATGTGAGCATCATTCCTATCTGCTTATATATATATTTATATTTATTTTTCCCTCCAGCTCTTTTCCAGAGGGTCTTATGAGCCTTCATGGGTCTTCCTTTGGCTTGACCCAACTAGCCTGTGCCCTATGGTCAACCATTGGTGTTTAGCAGTGGTCGGGAGCTCCAAATCCATGTTGACTGGTTAATTCTGATCAACACATGCAACAGAAGTGGCTTGAACTCCTGTAAATATTTCTTTGCCCCAGTTGGAATTTGCCTGCCCGATTTTGGCTATAGATCTTCCAGCTTTTCCCTGGATATTTCGGCATTCCAGTACCGCAAAGGACAATTCACCCATATCCATCGAGCTGGCACTAAAATATTCCCAAAAAAACAACCTTATCCGTATGCGGCACCACTGCTTCTCGCAGAGCAGGATCCCGGGGCCCCTTTTCCAGCAGTTCATTGCGCCGTTGAGCAAGGATCCATCTGCTGCCGCGGCAGGATTGCAGAGGAGCTCGATGGGCTAACGAGGGGCTTTGCTAAAAAGCTGCCTGCAAAAACGCCCCGTTTGGTGATAAATGGCCCAGACAGATGCGTGGGCTGCTGTAATTGCTCTTCTGTAATAACCATTGCAGTGGTTATCTCACATACTGTTTTCCATACCCTTTTCCATACAGGGAAAAGGGATAAAACAAGATCAGAATTGCTCTGGACCCCTGAATTCTGGAGCCGTGGGCCAACGCTTTGCAATGCCCTATATTTTGTGTTTGTGCTAGGGAGAAGTTCATTGTAGGGTCAAATAAAAGTCCTCATATTGAGACCAGGTATTTTTTTTTTCTTTGAGCTCTATGTCTGGTGCAGAATGAGTTTGTTTATGGGGCAATTAATGTTTGCCCTGGAAAATTGTTGTTTGTTGGTTTAAGGCAAAGCCCGGCCAAGGACTGTTCTTCCCTGCCGGTCACTTTGTTACCTGGCCTAGGACAACCGGAGTGATTTGGTCTTATAAATTGTGCCCGTTGCCCTTCAATTGGTTTTATTTGCATCAACCGACAGGATCCTCGTTCTGCTAAATGGGGCTGTTGAGGCCTCTGGGATGACCTAAAGTCTGGCGTGAGACTTGGAGCAATTTCCCTGTTGGAGAAACAACTGGAAGCTCCTTACGATGCCTCTGGATGAGCTGTCAGGAGGCAGAAAAGAGAGTTTAGAGACCAAATCTCGTGGTTAGACAAAAACTATGGAATAAATAGGCCTAATTCCAGCTCCTTCCCTCCAAAGCAGCTCCTTTGGTGTTCCTGCAGCTCCTAGTCTGGGTTCAGCTCCGTTTCTGAATGGATGTGAGAAACAAGAACAGCAAAGAGGAGCCTAAAGCTGCAATCTGGATTTGAGCCAGCCTTAATCCTCCCTGACCTCTGCATCTGAGTATAAGTTCTCGACCCCAGGGCCAAACCCGGATGGTTTCACCAGCCCCTCCATACTCATCTCCAGTGGTCCTGCATTGTTTAACATTTCCAAGAGGATTTATTTTTCCAAGCACAGCATTGGCTCTGGACACGACCGAAGAAATCACATGAAGCGCTTCTACAATCACCAAACAGTTACGATTTTATTGAGCAATAGAATACACTAGAAAAAATAGTTCCTTCTGAGTTACTGATTTGTATTTTATGATTTTCTAGGAATGAAATAACCTGCCGTCTTGTGAGAGATGCGGTTTTGATGTCTAAGCAACTAGAGAACATCCTAAGCGCTAGGGCTCCGTCGGCATGGGGTTCTTGGAAAAGCTGGAAGAGGCCGAGGCCAGGCCAGGCCAGTGTTACAGGAGAGGATGCTCTCGTGCAGTGAAGACGTGACTTTCCACCAGCCTCATCCCAGCAGGCAATGAGCCCTCCGCTTTCCTCCTGTGCACACAAAATTCTGGTGCAATTCTCCTTGCACCTCTCCCTGGAAATAGCAGGTGACACCTCTTGCTGCTTGACTATGCTGGTGCAGACCAAGGTGATCAACAGTTTTTGCTGGCCGAGGACCTAGGCTAACCCACTTTAGACTGGCAGGGGGTGGAAACACCCCAGAATGAGGCCCCGTGTGGGGTTTTTCTCCCCCGGCCCTGCTCTACGAGCAGGAATCGGTGCAAGATGCAGCCTGCTGCTCTTTGCTGTTTGCAAACTGGCACTCCGGCCTTTCTCTCCCTGAACATCCGGGCCAAACCAGCATCTCTAGCCCTACCTACAGCCACACTCTCCTCCCCAGCCCGTTCCTTCAGGTGTTTCCCTCAGCTCTGCGCTCCTCCTTGCTCTTCCTCTGCCCAATGTCTCCAAACCTGCCCATCCGCCTGCTTCTCCCCGGACCCCGCTAAGGAGCCACAGGAGAGAGGCAAAACCAGCCCTTTCCTGCCCGTTATTTGGTTATCCGACCCCAAACATCTGTGCGTTTCCTCTGCCCATTCCCAGGGCTCCTGTAACCGGTGCTGGGAATTGGAACATGGGAGGATTTTGTCGGCTTTCGAGGGATTTTTGTGGGGAATCCTCTCTACTTGCTGCCACTAAAGCATGGAGAACTTGCCTAAAACAACCAACTCTCTGGGCGCATTCGTACAATGAACAGGAAAAACCCCTTACGGTGACACCAGGAGTTGGTGCCCTGCTGCTCTTTGCAGCAAGGACATTGTCACCTTGCCGCAGCAAGAGCAATCCGTGACACCTGGAAATCACTTCTGGCTATAAACATTGCACATTCTTTATTTGTTCATTTTTATTTCTGTGCTTTAGCAACTGAACATTTTTTTTTTCATCAAAAAAAGGGAATTTTTGCGGGGCTGAAAGGAACCAGTAGCTGCTCTGAGAGCCCAAGGGAGAACTAACCCCAGGCTCTTGGGTCCTCCTTCCTTCCCTCTGGTATCTTGGGCTACAGCTGTGGTGCGGAGGGGAAGGAAGTGCCCGTTGGGTGCAGGGCTCCCCTTCCCTCCTGCGGATCCTGCCATCCTTGTTGCTCTCCTGGACCATTTCCAAGTCTTTGGGGCAGCCCCATGGTAGCTGCTGTCCCAGGCACTGGCCAGGTGATGTTATCAGGTTGGAAACTTGTTGTTTTTAGTGGAAAACAGTCTTTCCAGGAAGGCAAGTGGCCGGAGGGTGGTTTGACCTAGGCTGAGCTACCTGAGGCTTCTCTAAGCACTCAAAGACAAACAATTTCCGAAAGAGCAAAGAGAGGAGAGAGGGAAATTAAAATGGGGGACAGAGCTAACGAAGAAGAGGCACCTGTATTCCGAGAGAAAGAGTTTGCTCTGAAAACGAGAACTGGAGGAGCCAAAAAGGAAGGCGAAGGAAGAGGAAGATGAAGCAGGTAACGTTGCTGATGCTGCAGGGTCTCTGCGGTTGTCCCGTGCTGGCGCGGTGACAGTGAGATACATTCAGGGAGTCAGAAGGAGGCAGTGATATTAAGGCAGTCTTAAGAGTTATCGTTAGCCACAATTCCCAACTAACCTGTTGCTCCCTGTCGGAGAAGTGACAGTGTCTGGGAGGATGTTCTACTTTACGCTATCAGAAAATCAGCTACAGAAACTGCTCCAAGTCTGGTTGGGCTGCAGACACCTCGCGACAACAGCTTCCCATCCCAAGCCTTCCCGGGGATATTTAGGTTTTTGTTACCTTAGAGCCAAGCCCTTTAACAAGCCTTAAGTGTCAGGAGCTGGGGTTGGGGACAATCCTGCCTATGGCTTCCAATTTGCAAAATCCTAATTTCATTTTATTCTGCGAAGCTGAAGGCTGGGATTACATTTTCTGAAGTTTATACAGATTCTAAGAGGTTTCTATAGACTGTTTCATGCCACCAGCACTGCTTGGCCATCCCAGCTGCATCCCTGCGGAACCTCTGGGCTGGTTGAAGCGGGGGGCAGCTCTTTGTCTTTCTTTTTTTGTTTGTTTTTCCAGGACAACTTATTTTCCCTGGTGCTCGTCACCAAGCCCCTTGCAGGGCTTTGCTCATGGCCTCTGGCAAACAGAAGCGGTTGCGGTTTTGACCAGGGCTGTGCAAACAGGCAGTGCTGGGGGTTCCTGCAGCCTGTTGCCCCCTTTTTTTAGGTTTAGGTTTAGGAAAGGCCATTTGCACCTCGACTGGAGCATTGCAAAGAACTGATGGGCAATGGGTGACATTGCCCCGTGTGACTTATTTTGGTCTTGCGTGCAATTTAATGACAAGACAAATAGCCCTTGCTCCCAAACGTGACATCCTGCTGCTCCAGCCCAGAGCTCTCATACAACTGCGGATGCAGCCCCAAGCAGTGCTGGGATGGCTGCAGGACCAGGATCCCAGCCCTTACTGAAGCGATGCTGTGGTTAGAGAGGGAAGAAGGCAGAGCCGGAGCGGGGCCACGCGCTCCAGCGCTTGCCATTCCCCGTGGAGCACGATTCCCATGGGCAGGATGCCAGGAATTCCCTGTTGGGATGGCGCTGGGGGCCTGCTGGCATTTTCCTTGCTAACAAAAAGAAGTTGCTTTAAGNAGAGCTCTCCTGCACAAAACAGAGGCTGGCTGCAAAAATACAACTGCGGATGCAGCCCCGGGCTACAAGCGGTGCTGGGATGGCTGCAGGACCAGGATCCCAGCCCTTACTGAAGCGATGCCGTGGTTAGAGAGGGAAGAAGGCAGAGCCGGAGCGGGGCCACGCACTCCAGCTCCTGCTGTTCCCCATGGAGCACAATTCCCATGGGCAGGATGCCAGGAATTCCCTGTTGGGATGGCGCTGGGGGCCTGCTGGCATTTTCCTTGCTAACAAAAAGAAGTTGCTTTAAGCTCTCTTGCACAAAGGAGGGAAAGAGAAGAGAGACATAAACTGACTCGGGTGTCCTTGGGCTGCAAACGCTGGTCAGGTGGGGAGGTTTCTGAAGCCTGACAAATAACATCCGTGAATTGAGGGCTTGTGGTTTAGGTAGAGCTAGAATTACTATTTTTTGTTTGGTGGAGAGAAGGAGGGTGCCTGCGTTTTATACACTCCTCCTCTCCATCCTCTCCCACCCTCCTTTTCTTTTTGTGCCATCAGGGTATTGCGTTTCGTTGTCTGAAGATGTACCCAAAATGCATTTTTTTTCCCCAATCTGGATGAAACGGGTTGTCTGAGCCCATGCCAGTAACAGTTCACAAGACGGGGGGAGCTCCCCTCAAACGGCGCACACGGACACAGACCAAATTCTGACAGGAAAAGACACGTGATTTCCCCTTCCCACCCCCCATCCCTCCCTGGCACTCACTTCTCCCCATTAAGGTGCAAAAATCACTTATGGAGGTAAGCGTCCAGCCAGAGATCCCCGGATTTCTTTAGGGACCTGCAGAAAGAGAAGGGAGAGAAACGTGCTTGGCTCAGGAATCTGCCCTCCATCATTCCTGTCCTGCCCCATTGCTGAATGCGGGTGGGAATCCTTGGGATACCAAGTGCCTTTTCCCAGGGACAGAGAGCCAGAACGAGAGCAGGGACCTTGCAAGGGGACCAGTTTTGGACTCGGAGCAAGATTTTTGGCTGATGTCCCTTGTGTCACCCGCAGGCCCAATGGCCTTGTGGTGCCTGGTGGCAGTGTCATTGAGCAGAGCCACTCGGGCTCATCCAAGCTGCACCTACGAAGTTTCTCCCCTTTTCCCTGGGAATTTTCCTGGAGGATTCCTCCTGCATCAGCTCTGCAGATGTGTGACAGAGTAGAGCTGCCTTGGGTCAAAAGTCCCCTTGACAAGTAGGGTGCTGGAGGGGCTGTGTTTGGTCTGGGGACCCTCTTAAGTGTGACAGGTCAAGGGGAATGGCAGGGATCATGCTCTCCCAGTGCCCAAATGCTCATTTTGCACCATTTTCTCCACAGAAAGTCCTTCTGACTACACCAGAGCGAGCTCAGGTGGAAGCTGTCTGAAAGCACGAAGGTTTTCGCGGTGCTGGGTAAGTCCTCCCCCTGCTCTCTGCGTACGACCTGCCTAGAAACGCTGCTTGGTGTGGGCTACAGGAGCTGATCCTCCTGCCAGACGGGCAAGTAATTGCTGGAGGGAGCTGGGGTTTGGAGAACTGGTGGAGAATGTCATGGTTACTGTCTCGTAGGACACAAAGCATCAGCCCCTTGGGGTTTATATTGCGTGCAATTTCCTGTGCTCACTGGGTTGGGAGAAGCAAAGGAAGGTTTGGGCCAATTTTCAGCCTCTTTGGCATCTAGGTGAGGCTGGTCGGCTTGTCCGGGGGCGGGTTATATCCGTGGTGATCCCTGGAGCAGAGGCTGCTTTCTCTGTTACACAAAGAGACTGTTTTGGAGTAACTGACACAGGATAATTAAGCTGAATCTGTCAGATAAGGATTATTAAGTGCAGTGCTCAACAGTCCCTACAAGGAGCAGCCCTTTGCTTCTCGAACAGGCAAAGCCCGGGCTGGGATCTAACCTGTCCCCCTTCACCTCGTGCCAGTTTGCAGCCCAAAGACTCGTTGCCAGCTGCCTACGGCAGGAACGAGCAGCGTTTTGGAAAAAGGTATTATGAAAAAAAAAAACATTCCTTTGGGGAAGTTTAGCTGTGATCTCATCGCTCAAATCTCCCCAGCATCTTGCACAGAGGCGCTCTGGGTTCCAGAAGCTGCTCTGGTGAACGGCTATGCTCTCGCCCCATGATGTAGAGCGGTTTCCCGTGCGTTGGCAGCTGGTGCTGCTTCCCTCGGCCAGCGCAGCTGTGTCGTTTGTGTTGAGAGTCAATGTTCCTGCAGATGCTCCTTGGACATCCGACCACAAAACACCCACGCGCTGCTCCTCGGGGTCTAGAGTGTCCTGGATTCTAGCACTGTTTTTCTGATCTAGAAAGATGGGGTGTTCCCCTGAGCATGAGCTGTGGGGCACAAAGGGTATTAAAAAGTCCTTACCCGACGATGTCGATGCATGCTTTCCCCAGAGGCTTCTCTTCGTATTGGACTCCGTACTTGGCACATAACGACTTCACCAAAGGTTTAATCTTCCAGAAATTGTGTCGGGGCATCGTTGGGAACAAGCTTCAGTGGAGAGAGAGGAAACAAGCCTGAGAAGTCTAGAGCTGAAGCCCACGGCTGCCCCAAGGCTACACTGTGCTGAAAATGCACAGGGAAGGGTATTTCAGGGAAGGGGAATTTCTGAAGTGGACACCAAGGTTCAAGTAGGAATGCAGGGATGTGAGCCTGTGGCCATTTAATTGACAGATTCCTACCACTAGCTAAAACCTGGAATTAAAATAGACAGTGAGGGCTGAGCTATTTAGCAGCAAGAGGGAAAACACGCCATGCTTAGTGGTAGAAGGAGAAGAGGGCCCAAAATAGCTTGGGATTCCCCTTGCTCCTTGGCATTCGGTAGCCCTCCAAAGACCCTCTCTGCCATCCCATGCACGTGGAGTCTTCCCCTCGCCTCCAAGGCAGGGCTGTGGCAAGCTGGCCAGGTGCTTCGGGGCCCATACTCACTGGTGCTCGATCTGGAAATTCAGGTGCCCGGTGAACCAGTTGTTGAAGAAGGACTCCTCGATATTGCAGGTGGCTGCCAGCTGTGGAGGCAAGAGGGCAGCTGTGAGCAGGAGCGTGAGATTGGCACAAAACCCCTCTTGCCTGGGCCAGGGCTTTGCCATCCTGCTCCTGCTGCTGGGGGTTCAACAGCAGTGAAGTCTTCTTTCCCCCATCCTGCCTGGATATTGCCCAGACTGCTTGATTTGAGATCTTCATGCTATGGAAACCTTCTCTTAGCCACTGGGGCTATTCACGACTGTGAAAAGTAGGCAGAGTTCCTTAAAATCCTCTTATACTCTTACCTGGCTAAGCCGGGAATGGTGACCATGGCAAATATACCCTTCTGACCCCTACAAGATGCAGTCTAGAATCAGAGTAGGGTGAAGGAGACTTCTCTTCATTCACCCTTCAACAATGCCACACTCAGGGCTTATTTCTCTCTCTCTAAATCACCTTCTGGCTACAAATTCCAGTTACAAAAAGCACAGAAGCAAACGCCTAAGCTAATCCTATGAGTGCTCCCATGACTCTGGTGAGCCTGTTCCTGAGGGCGCTTGATGTGTTTTCAGCATAAGGAAAACACAGAGATTTACACAGAGATTTGCTGAGCCGTGTTGGGGGTCTCCTATTTCTTCGTGTGTTTATAGCAACATACATCACATACGGAAGTCCACCCCACTTCTTTACACTGAAGAAGTAAAATATACAATTGCTTGTCCTATTTTGTCAAAGAAGTTTGGCCTTGCAGATCTCGAATCTGCATTACTTGCTCTAGGGAGGATATGGTGATGTTCTACTTGTACAGTGTCTTGGGAGATGGCTAAAGGCAGTGGTAATGCAACCACTCTCTGAACCTGATCCCTTTTAGGGTGAGTGGAGGCAGAGATATCCGTCTCCTTCCCGGTTACCTGAGAACTGAGCCAATCCCGGTGCTTCTCGCTATCGATTTCCATT
Organism: Crypturellus undulatus; assembly: GCA_013389825.1. NCBI lineage: Eukaryota > Metazoa > Chordata > Aves > Tinamiformes > Tinamidae > Crypturellus > Crypturellus undulatus. The sequence continues at coordinate 63,287 of VWPW01029492.1, forward strand.
GGGATGTGATTCATCTGGGTGACCCACACAAACCAGTGACTCTCCAGGAACCTTCAACAACACAGAAAAAAAAAAAAAATATATGTTGCAAACCAGGATGTAAGGTCAAGAGAGTGGGGTGTAAAGGAGGCACTGCACGTGCGGAAAGTGTTTCTCCAAGACACAGAACTAAGAAAGAGTCCTTCTATAGAAAGTGGAAAGAATCATTTCTGCTTTTCTCTTCCTCTTTTTGCAGCTTAGGGACTGGTGCCACTGCAGTTCAGCGCCACCAGGATGTCCTGCTGGGCCAACTCTCTGCTTAATCTCTCTTCCTCCAAAGCAGAGCCCTGCTTCCCCTTCCTCTAAATAAAGATGATCCGGTCACTTGAGCAAATTAACCCTCATTTAGAAATGCCTCAGGAGAACTGCTTTTATCTTTCCAGTTCCTTGCTGGATCTACATTCATTTTTCAAATCCAGCATTTCCAACACCTGTAGAATAGTCTGTAGAAACCCACTTTCTTTTTTGCCCTCAGTTGTTGCTCTTTGTTGGGCTTGAGATGTGTTGGGCTTAATAAGACAAATATCTACATGTCAACCCCCAATACAGGGAAAGCTGTCCTTGATGTAGTCTTTGAAAACATGTGGGATTAAAACCGTGTTTTAATCAAACATCCTGCTTTCTCTGAGCAATGGGAGGGCTGCATTGCTTTATGATGCTCCCAGAGCTCTTCCCTTACTGTCTGATTTATAAGGAAGTTGCCACTAATAGGGAAGTGTCTCCTGATGCAGCGTGAGAAACTGGAAATGATTTTACAAGAGGAATGCTTTATTTCTTGCATTTTTAGCTTATAGCTCGTGTTTTTAGGTCTCTTACTGAACTCCCCATGCATCAGCCAAAAAACACTAAGCAGAAAAACGTTTTTGCCCTGGGAGCAGCACACTGTGAGGCCAGGTAATCCCAAAGGGCTACAAGAGCAGGGAAAATCGAGATATACTAAGAAACATTTCTCCATAGATTTAAGGAGGGCTGAAATGTTGCTTTGGAGGAAAAATGGAAAGTACGTGTGTCAGGATCGGGCAGCGTGTGGGAACACGCTGCGAGGAATGAAATGGGGAAGATGCCTGCAGAGGACCTACAGAAGGGAGGCCCGTGGGACACAACATAGCTGAGAGCCTGATATTATTATTTATTCTGATAATATTATTATTATTCTGATGTGGGAGTGGAAGGAGAGCAGACGGGAGGCCCTTTCTCTCCTACCTGACAAAAGTGAGGAGACACAGGGATCCCAGGACGCCATAGAACGGGATGTACGTGATGAAGTAGCGCATGTAGTAACTAATAGCCCAGGCCAGGTCCTAGGAGAAGAGAGAAGGCATTAGGCTTCGCCCTTTGCACCGTCTTGCTGGTAATTTGGGGGATGCTGGATAATTAATAGAGCAAAGCACGGCCTGTGCATCCTCCCTCTGCCCTTGCACCGGAGAGATGAGCGGCCTTCTCCTTGCTCAGGTGTGACATGGGGCCCACCTGAGCCCCACGAGGACGAGGGGGGATGTTTCACTCACCGCCCAGAACCTGTGCCTGATCATGGTCCAGATGATCTGGATTTGGAAATACACGGGGATGAGCAGAGGCGGGAAGACTGCAAAGCAAACGGAAAGGTTTCAGCCATCCGAGGGAGCGCAGGGATATGCTGACACGAGAGAAGTGGTTTGGGGAAATTTGGGAGCATCTTTAGTTATCACAGAGCATCACGTGGTGACACGCAATGCTCCTATGGAGCCACCTGCAAGCTGAGATTAGTTCCCAGGTTCAGCTCCTTGCCTTGCTTCATGCGGCTGTGGTGGCACCATAAGGATGCTCGGATATCAGTGAGGATCCAAGTGGGATTGGTACAAGTAATCCAGGAACGGGACTGTGAGCCTTGGGAATGGAGGGATGAGCAGAGATGTAAGGGGCTGGAAAGTGAGGAGCCTTCACCCCTTCTCACCATAGGGAAAAACGAAGAGCGCGGTGCGGATACTCACTGAGGAAGAAGTACTCATGCTGGTGGTTGTACGGCAGGTACTTCAGCTTCTTCTTGCCATACTGCAGGACACGGAGGAGAAAGTTCAGTCCCGGATCATGAAACCCCCATGTAAGAGGATATTCTCTGCAATACTTCTTTATTTATTAACTCTCTTTAGCTTGGCCTGGAGGGTTTTGACCTAATTCCCACACCAATAAAGATAAAAAAGTGTTTGGTGTGGTTAAATATGATCAGGAATTAACTTGTACAAAGTTATCTAACCCTTCTTTTGCCTCCAGCGTTTTCTAGAGTGTTGTGAGAGCATTTCGAAACATGCAGGCTGATCCTGGAGAGAGATTAGCACCATACTGCATTGCAAACATTTTACATCCATATATTTTATATCCCGCCTTCCCAATAAGGGAATGCCTTCCTGCCTAGATATAAATTCCTATTTAACACGTTCTGACATGATATGCAGATACATTTTTTTGTCACTTGACAGCCTGATAGCATTTCTATGCATTTCTCTACCTTCTGCTATTCCTGTGTCTGTGATAAAAGTTGCTGTTATCTCCATCATTACCTTTACAAATGTAGGACATGAAGAGGTGGGACCTTTGGTCAGTCATTACACAGGATGCCCCTGGCTGAGCAGGACATTGAACCTCACTTAATTTTCTATGCAAACGTTCTGACCCTATGAAGTCCTGCCACCAGCCAGGTCCTGTAAATCTTGTTCTACCAAGAGTGGGAGAGCTAAGGTGGCCCTTTGCTGCCACTATGGGAAACCACATGGACATAATTACACCTAAAACATCCGTGTCACCGCAGTTGGGCACGCAGGAGACTGGAAATAGAGCAGTGTCACTGACAGTGGCTCTGCCCTGAGTCCTGCATGGCTCAGTCCACCTGCAGATACGTACAGCAAACACAGAAGCTTCTCCAAAGACAAAGCTGGACCTTTGGTTGTTGCTTCCTGCCCATTTCTCTCCAGTGAAAAGAGGGAGCTGAGAGCATCTGTTTTCTTAGTTAAAACCCAAAACTAGGCAGAAATGGCTTTTAGGGGGTCAAGAAAGCTGATACAGGGCTTTACCTGACTCACGTTGCACTAAAGGTCTGCTGCAATCGCAGGAGATTACAGGTAGATTATAGAAGTAAAGAGAGACTAGTAGCAAGAGTGGCAGCAGTACAAATAAGTGACAGATTAACTCTCCTCAGTGAAGGCTGGCATAAAGGAATTCATATTTTCTGTGCAGCTCACAGTGAACAACCGTAACCATCACATTACATGTCACCAAGGGATGTTCGGGTTAGACAGTGGAAAGTGCTTCCTGGTGATTTTTGGAGGCCTTAGTCAATTCACACTGCAGCGAGATTAATTAATTCATTTCCCCTATTGTGGTCAATATAGGAAATGGATCGGGAATTGTGCAGTCCACCTTGCTCTTGAACCCAAAGCGTGCCAAGATAAAGAGGGCCAAACGCCCATCAGACAACACAGATGCAAACCCAGGACCAGACAAGTCACTATTTTCTTTTTTTTTTTTTTTTAATATTTTGAGACACTCTGCCTTACCTCAACGGGCTGCGAATCTCCGAGGACAAACACATGCAGCATGTTCACATCTGGGTCTTTCTTGAATATGTTGGGCTTGGCGTGGTGCTGGAAGTGACGGTGGTTCCACCAGTTTGCCGAGGCCCCCTGGGCACATGCAAGAACAAGCAGTTAAGCCCCTCTAACGACCAGAGATTTGTCTAGAAGTTGCTTCTACAGGTGGACAGACCCCTCATTGGACTTCACCCAGGATATAAGGTCTGAGGTTATCTTGAGTGACCGGGATATAGCAGTACGGGGCACCTAAATATCACTGAGCCTGGGGGACAGGGTGTTGAAATAGAGTTTTGTGCAATTTAAGGAGCTACAGCCTCAGCTATGATAAACAGCGGAGTTCCACTGAAGCTTGTGGAGTTACTGTGACCTGCAGCAGCTCTGGCCACGCTCTTATCTCTTCTGCACACAGGGAAATGGGCCACTAACTTCTCCCCGCATTGGCTCACTGTGGAATGGCTCGGATCTGCTGTCCCCTGCTTTGGCCCGGGCCAAGTGAGCAGCCGCAGCCGCTTCTGCAGTGCCCTGGGGACAGAATGACCTTTACCTTGAGGTGCCCGATCACGAACTTGTGCAGGATGTGGTTCCACACAGGCTTCTTAAAGACGGAAAGGTGCCCAAAGTCATGCTGCAGCCACCCTGCCTGGGCCTGGCAGGAAGGAAAATGAAGTAGTTTTAGTTAGAAAATGGGTTGAAACCACAGTTAAGGGGAAGATCTCTGATTCCACTGTGGCCAGGGGCATGTGGAAGGGAAGGCCCCAGAGGCAGGAAGGTATGTGAAGGGCAGCGGTAGGACGGGGTGGCCAGAAGGCACAGGGTGATGCAGATGTTTTGTGGATGAAGTGACACAAAAGTTCAGCGTGTCCCAGTCTCCCTGAAGGTGATTGGGGTGTCCGGTCAGCTCTGTGCCCACTATTTCTCACCTGGGAAGTCGTAAGGATGCAGGCAAGGAGGAGAGTTGCGATCCAGCCAGTACCCAAGTATGAGACTGTTAACCAAGCCAGAGCTTCCATCGCCAGGATGTGGCCCAGGTAAAAGGAGAAGAACCAGGGACTTGCTCTGAATAAGTTCATATCCTCCGCTGTCTTCCTCAAGGTCCGGAAATCCTCCACCAGCCGGGCCTGCAAAACAGATTTACAAGATCCAACACGAATCCTTTAAGATTCTCAGTGTGCTTTAGGAAGCCTGAGTTTCCATACTAAGGAGCGGGGTTGTTTCCTGCAATCGCTGGCCTGCCTCGTAAGTGAGGACCTTGGTTCTCCTACCACGTTGCTCCCAAAGAGCTTTAGGAGTGCCAAAGAGCCAGCTGGAGAAACAGGGAATCTGATGCCATTGCTTAGGGATAATTTCTGAGCTCTGGTGATGAACACGAACTACCAGACCAGCTCTGGTCTGTTTAATATGTGGGTCAGCTCATGTGCAATTGTGCAACTGAGAGCCAGTTCCAGTTGTTGCTTCTATTGTGGGTGATACAGATACAGCATAACCCGGCCAGCCCGGAATGACGGAGTGGGATAGGGTTTCGGGGCAGGAGTTAGGCCTGTGTGCCTGGTGCCTGAATAATGAATGACCGGGTCGTCTGGGACAGATACGGGGCTGCCCTTGGGGACACGGAGTGGACGGGGAGCTGGGCTGCTGCTGCTGAAACCAGACATCTGCTTTGAAGCACCCTGGGGGGCTTCTGCCAAAGGGGAGTTGTGGGGTAAACGGTAGAGATTTGTCCTCTCCAGGGAGTGACTTCCCTTTGGAAGTCCTTTCTTCTCTTTCCCTCCCTCCCTCCCTCCCTCTCCCCCATATTTCAGAGCTTGGTCCCAAGGGAAGGAAGGGCAGGAGGGATGCAAGCCCTAAAGGCCAGCACCTGTTTCCCAGGGCATATCCATCGGGCCGCCTGTCCCTTCTGGATGGCATCCCTCCAGGCTGGAATGGGCTGCTGGAAACCTGACGTAGTGACCATGGGCAGAGCTGCTGGTGGCTGTGTGGAAAGGGGAGGCTCGTACTCAAGCGTCACCTCCCTCCCACACACAGTTTAATCTCTACTTCTCTCCCGCTCTGGATCTGCCAGGAAGGAAAAGGGCTTTATAATTTACCAAGTGGTTTTTTTTCACATAGGAGCTTGGAGGACACCCCAAGACCAATCCTACCCCTCCAAACAAACAAACGATACCCTATAAACCCCCAATTAATCCCAATTAAAACAAATACTCACATTCTTGTTGCGGTCCTCGCTGGGCTCCCCTGGGGCGAGCTCTCCGATAAGCAACGGCTTGAGAAACTTCCGCACCAAGGTGGGATTGATGTGGAAGGCTTGGAACGCATCCTGGAATAGAAACATGTTCATCTCTAGGGCAGGCTAGGAAGGAACGGACCGTATTTGCCCCATGGTGGTGAGACCTGAGGAACTTTCACAGATGAAGATGGATCAAGTGACAGAACGAGCACAGAGAAACGACGGGGATGGCTTTTCTTTAGCTGATCCCATAGAAGCTGAATGTCTCTGTTCCCAGTTTTATAATGTATGGAGTGGTCACATATGGAAACTCGAAGGTGACCAAGATGGGACTGTGATAACAGAGAAGCACTACTGGATGCATGAGCCAGTCCTGAGGTCCTCATAGCCAAGCAAAGAGTCAGCTCATCTCGAGAATCTGTTGATTTTTTTCCTATAAAATGAACAGCTGAATGCTATAGGCTGCTCTATATTCTAGCTATTACACACGTAATTCCATCTCCATGATTTTCCTTGCAAGTCCAAGCAGAAATGTCCCTAGAAAGTCTCCAAGAAGCAAGAAAAGACTTGGTTGCGCACCAGCACTTTAATAAATTAATAACATTGTTATGTGAGCACATGTTCCTGCAGCTGAGAAAGCAGGAAATCCTGCTGGAACAACATTTTTCTTCTGTAGCTTCAAGGCTGAGAGTTTTTTTCCCCACTGTGCCCTGTCCGTGGTGTGTTTTGATCCCAGGACCAAGGAGTTCCCCATATCCCTATGTTTAAGTCCTCTTTTGTCTGCTTGTTGAAACCTTTGTATTATTCATTTTTATGCTGAAATAAAGCTGAGGTACCAAAAAAAACATATTGAAGTTGGAGCCTATCATCTTCCTTTGCCCATTGCCTGGAAACTGGAGGGGCCAACTCCACTCTTGCCTATTGCTCTCAATAGGAAAAGCAGCCTAGAAAGTGCTCCCTGTGTCCAGCTGGCCCTCCTGGGAACTTTCTTCCATTAAAAGGCTAGTTCTTGTGTTAAAAAAAAAAGCAACAACTAACAGGCTTGGTTCCAAAGTCCTCCAAAATCAACAGAAAGTTTAATCCGACGTGGACACTTCAGCTGGCGCTGCAGTTTTGCTGTGTGAGATGTATGAGAAGGGAGGAAGAAAGGAGAGAGCTGATCTGTCACTTAGTTTGAGGTTAAGGAAACGACATGGGAGAAGTTAGAGACGGAGCACAGGGAGGGAGGGAGGAAAAACGAGCTGCAGGTGCAACACAGAAAGCAAGCCCTATGTAATAATAATAAGAGGAAAGCCATAAAATGACAGAGTGTATGAGGGAAGGAGTAAATTTAAAGAAAATCATTTCAACGCATGGAGGAAAAACGTTGATGCCAGAAATGAGGACAAGGTGCTGCTCTTTCGTACAGCCCTGGGTGCTCCAGTCCCTCCCAGCCCAGTGAGGTTCCTCTTTTAATACTCCTACCCAAGCTCTGTCACTTGCTTTGCTGAGATTTCCATATATTACCCTCTCCGGTGTTGTCTTTGCAGTCCTAAAGGCTGAAAGANTGCAGGTGCCACACAGAAAGCAAGCCCTATGGAATAATAATAAGAGCTTTGCTGAGATTTCCATATATTACCCTCTCCGGTGTTGTCTTTGCAGTCCTAAAGGCTGAAAGACCCTAAAGGGACAAGGGCTGTGGGCAGGGTATGAATTTACTAGCGCCTCCAGCACTAGTTGCGCTTTGCCCTTGGTGCAAAAATGGATTTTTCACTGCAACGTTCAGTCTCGCTGCTGGTTGCCTTCCCCGGTATCGTTGGCAGATGGTGAGAAAGGGGAAGGAAGAGGAAGGAAGAGCAGAAGGAGCGGGGAGGTACCTGGTGGGGCCTGCTGCAAGGCTGTGCCAACGCGGGAGGGAATGTTTGAGGGGGAAACGGGGAAGAACGGGGCAGGATGTTGACTCAATATTCAAAATGGACTCAAAAAATATATGTATTCTTGGAAACGTGGCTAGCAACCACCTAGTGTCAGTGATGGAGATGTCTCTGTCTGCTTCCTGCGGTGTTAAGTGAGGGGCAATCCAACTCCATTTCTTCCCACCAAAAGCTGCGGTGCCAAAGGAGGAGCTTTCTAGTGAAATGCTCATGTATCCCCTCCACTAACAGGTGCTGAGGGCCGAGCACCCGCCCGAGAGCTGGAGTTGTCCTCCGTGATGGAGATGGAGCGAAGGGCTCAGCGAGTCCCTCAATGCCAGCGCGTGGCGCCGGGCAGCCCCGGCTCCGATGCAGGGGACGGTCCCTATGAATGGACACACGGCCGAGCTGCCCCGGTGCGCGTTTGCGCAGGGTCCAGCTGCTGAGAACCCCGTGAGCCGCTTGAGAACCGGGGATTAAAACACCTTGAACTACATTTTTATCACTGCCCTTTCCTCCCCCGTGCTCTCCCAGCTGGGATATCTCGCAGCGCCCGGTGAATCTCGCCAGGCTTTGGCAGGGTTTAGCCTTTCTAGCCCTGAATGAGCCCGAGAGACTTTTTTTCTTGGCACTAAAATGTTATTTGCCGTAGGGGAGCTGGCCAGCAGGCAGCAATTCTCTCAGCTCGGCGAGGGATGGACAATCCCGGAGCGCTCCAAGACAGCGCTCGCCATGGGGCGCGTGGTTTGGGCATCTCCCTTGCAAGGATGGGAGCACTGAGACACATCCCGATTCCAAGGGTGGGTTTGGAAGGTAAACGCTGGGATACAGGAGCGCTAACAACCTCTCCGGCTTCTGCTTCAACCAGCTGCTTGCTTCTGCTGCTCCAGAAAGGAAAACCCGGCCCATTCCCTTCTTTCAGCCGGGAAAAGCCGCTCGTTCAGCGCTTCCCCTCGCAAGGAGCCTGGAAATCCATCGCGGCGCTGCAGAGCCCGGAGACGGCTCCACTTTTCCAACCCTGGGGGGCCACGCGCGTTCCTGCTGGACGCACTCCCGCGCGCCGCGGCTTTGCGGGGAGCCGCAGACGCGAAATACAACCTCGGGGGCGGCGGGCGCCTCTTGCGAGCGCTTTTCCTCCCCCTCCGGGCTGATGAAATGCAAGCGGTAGCTATGGGAGCAGCAGCAAACGGCTCTTATTTATTTATTTATTTCCTTAGAAACCTGTAACAAAAATCTCCAGGGAGTTCCCTCCTGGGGGAAAAAAGCAAAACGCTAAAAAGCTCCTTGTTTTAAGCACCCCCATCCCCGGCTCTCGCCTTCTTTGCAGAAGCGACTTTGGAGCGGGCTCCCGCTTCACCCTTCCTTGCAGGAGCCACCAGGCGGAGAGGGGACGAGCGGGGCCGTCCGGATCACCCAGCGCGGACAAGGGACAAAGCTGGATTCGAGCGGAGCCGAGGCCGCCTCTGCCACCCGCATCCCTGGCGCGGTCGCCAGGGATGTGCACGGGGATGCTGCAGCAGTCAAAGGGATGAGCGGGGCGGGACGCGCGGGAGATGGTGGCGAAAGGGATGAGCGTGTTGCGGAAGGTCCGGGTGGCCCCTTGGGGAGCACCGGGGACCCGCTGGCGCCGCTGCCCGCGCGGGGCTCCTTACCGTGGCATCCTCGCCGGCGCAGTGGCTGATGACGCGCTGGCCGCCCGGGTGGCGGCTGGCCCAGCGCGTGATGTCGTACACCTTGCGCTCGATCACCAGCCACTTGTCCGTGCGCAGGTTGTGCTTCTGCACCTCCTCCCAGCTGTAGAAGCGCCGCGCCGGCGGCAGCTCCCGCTCCGCCGCCTCCTCTCCCTTCTCGCCGCCCTTCCCCATGGGCTCGGCGGCTGCTGCGGCCCGGGGGAGCCCCGCACCTCCTGGCTGCCGGGGGGCCCCGCGCTCGCTCAGCGGCTCCCCGCGCCTCGCCTCATGCCCGCCCTTCCCTTTGTCTCCCGCTCCCCCCCGCTCTGGCGGCCGCTGCCGGCCCGGCCCGGCCCGCCGCCAGGCTCGGCCCCTCGCTCCCCCCGCGGGGCTCCCGCATCCTCCTCCCGCCGTCGCCGCGGCGATCAGCAGAGCCCCGCCGCCAATCG